>JANCMA020307345.1:0-12020 GCA_024336925.2 Zoanthus solanderi | reverse complement strand
GTGGATGATTTTCATGACAAGGTATCTCGAAATTTTTGTATGTATATTATTAATAAGTAATCATACGGTTTTTCTCGTTCAATTTGGAATTAATTTGCACTTGTGAGTTTTTCAAAAAGCTCACTCGTGCAAATTAATTCCAAATTAAACTCGAAACGGTATGATTACCTATACTAATTGTATCACTCTGCCTGAACAGTATCAGAACCTGGTGTGCTAGTTGTTCTATTGCCTTTGTGACTTTAGAGATGTAGGTGGGCAGTCAAGATCTTCATTTAATAGAAGTTGTGGCAAACAATCAATGCTAGGTGGTTTGTTTACGATGGTTGTATCAGTACCGATTCAAAAATTTCTGCCCATCTACAACCTCGGACAAAAAGATTTGGACACCCTTGTAAAACAAACATCCCCCGCAACCCCATCCAATGTTGCGTTGTTTTTTGGTAAATTTTCAGACGTGGAAAACAACATTGATGGGGGGAAAAGGGGTAAGAGAAGTGTACCTGGCCAAACCTTTTATCTCAGATTGTAGCTAGAATTATCTTCCACCCTGTGTGTAGTGTTAATTCATCTGCCGACTGAAGAGGTGCTGTACCCGAGAATTTTGGACCATAGATCTATGGTATTGGAGGCACCATGTAATTGCATTGAATCTTTCACCTAGCTGCATAAGGCTGGATTACATTACTAAGCCATGTACCCTGTATGGTTCTGAGGCGATCTTGAATCATCTTGCTTACATTTTTTCATGCTGATATTGGCAAAAGCTGATAGGAAAGAAAATGTTTGTTCTTCTGTTTTAAAATATCTTTGATTATGATGTCATTATTATGAAACCAGCTTCAATCCTGATCCGTATGATGTAGCATAGACACTGTCCCACTCCTCAACCAGTGCACGATCAGTCTGAAGTTCTGATTGCACAGATCTATCTCTTTCAGACTTGGAGTTGGTCAAGCCTGTAATTTTATGTGCTTTTTTCCTTATGGAAAAAGCTTTGGTTTGATGTGTAAATTTATCTTGGGTATGACTAGATGATGGTTTGTCCAGTGTTCTGCTCAACACATGGCTTGGGTGACACAGACGTCATCTCTTTCCATTCTTCTAGTACTGACATTCATGAGAAAACATTTGCCCGTGCAAGGATTGTCTTGAGAGTCAAGTTCTACAAATAAAAATTATATAATTTATCCTTGATGTTCTCAGAATTGGTTATTGCTAATGCATAAGCACAGATGAGAGTCATATTTTTTTGTTATCTGCATTACCATGAGCCTATCATTGATTCCCATTGGTAAACTTCTTAGGTTTTTGTAACTTGATTGCGAAGCAAACTTCTCTTAACAATGTTCTTCTGGACTGTGGCCACACCAAAAGAAAACGTACCCTTCTGTAAAGCTTCTTTCGTCTGCTAGTCTTGTCTTGCAGGGAGCAGCAATATATCGATGTTAAATCTAGCAAGCTCAATGGCAACCAACGTGGTGCGCTGTCTAACGATATTTATCAGGATCACGTTGAAATTAGGGATTTGGATAAAACAATCTGTATACAGTCCTAATGTTTCAGGCCAAATATTTTAAAAAACAAAGCACCTGAGTGTACACTCATTGTTTTTGTCATGAAAACAGGTGTTAAGTGTGAATCAAACATACTCAGTTGTTATAGACTTCATTTGGATGGAATGCACACAATTAAACACAATCTAGTTCGATGATCATACTTCAATCGCACATGCTTTCAAACCAACAGATTAGCTTCAGAATTGTTCATACAAAGTTTGAATTGAAAAGCTGTAATATTATTTTTAAGGATTGTTGTTGATTTGATCATTATTTTTAGAAGAAAGTTTAGATGACCCAATTAATATAATTTTGTCTAATTCATTGTCACTGCTTCATTTTTTTATTGCCTCTGCAACAAAACTCTGATTTCCCTGAAGATTTAAATTAAACTGGATGTGGAAAGAGATTTAGGACACAGTAAAGTCCCATAACTTTCTTTCTAAATTCTATCATCTTCAGAGCTGTCAACTCTGACATGCTTGGTCAAAAAGTGAAAGACAAGAATAAGAGCAACAGAGAAAGCATTTATTTTGATAAATTTGGCAACTGTGAACAACAACAAAATAAAGGTAAAACACAAATGTTCAGTGCATCACTTTATGGACATACAAAACAATCGAAAGATACTGGTAATCTGCCGTGTTGCTATTCAAATAGTTATATACTGTAAGTGTTTCAGCAGCAATAAAACTTAACATACAGTACATACACAAGTGAGTATTTATGCAAAAATCCAAAAAAAATTGGGGGGAAATTTCAAATATTATTCTTGGAACTCTATTTTTTGAACCACTGAAATCCCGAGATCCCAATGCCATTGAGATCTGGTATGTATTGCATGGATGTCACTGTACATTTGAATATTAAAGAATGCATATTATACTCTCAGTAAACAGAGCTTGTAATTTAAGTTATTGATATATGAGAACTTGGGTTTGTTATTAACAATCCCCAACTGAGGTTCAGAAACATCGCAAATGGTTAAAGTATGAAATAATCCAAGAAGATGCAAAGTTTAACATTTACAGATGCTAGAGCAAAGGCAGTATATTCTCAAATACTTTAAGACCATTAGTGCTGGTCCAATCTGGAATCTGTAACCCAATTGCAAGCCTCCCCAAGATAGAATGGTGTCCACTTAACCAACAACAGGTTACAGCTATTTGATTTAGACAAGATATAGATTTGTAATAATAATTACTTTTTTATAAAATGTAGTAAACAATCCATGAGCTATTTATAATATTATTATATTGTATCAAACCTAGATCTCAGCAGATATGTTTATTGTCAGTACTAATACAGTGTGTTCTCTAATAATTGTTATAAATAATAAAAGAACTGACGGAACGTGACCGGAAGCAGTGGAAACTGTTTTTGTTGAACCCGCAGGATAAAAAGGCAAGGAGATCAGGCATTCGATTAGCCATGAAGAGTGTAGCAAGCAAGAGTTCTTGATGGCAGTTTATTCAAGTGGTCAATGCCGACACTGCACTTTAATATAAAATAACTGATGATGATGATGATGATGATGATGATGATGATGATGATGATGATGATGATGATGATATTATTATGTGTTGTTTAGTTTTGTTGTACTAACCTTAATGCTTTCTAGTTTCTCTTTAGGTTCTGGTATGATCTTAGGCAAAGCTTCAAGTATAACACTGCACTTATTAACTCCATATTTCTTCTTAATTTCTGATGGGCTGATATTCTGAACGCCAGCTAATCCCGCAGCACCAAGATCATAACATAGTATATTGAACAAATATTCATTGTTTTCTTCATCCAGTAACATATACAGTTTGTCAAATTCATTTAGCTCCATGGTAGCAGTCCCTGGTTCTGGATTTAGTTTCTAAAATTCATAAATTAAAGCAATATTGAATGAAAGCAAAATGAGTAATTTCTATAATAAACTACAGTTAGTCGACATGTGACCTGATGTAGTTGTACCCTCCCACACATGTAAACAGTTTTTACCAAGTTTGGTTTTCTAAAACCATTCCTTTGGCAAGATTTTTTGATTCTGCATGTTAGATGATCATGAAATCGTCAATGACATTAAATCATATGGTTTATATGATTAAACCCTTTTGCTGTGCAAACAACTTCTATTATGTTTGGTTGTCTAACATTGTTTGACGTCAATAGTGGTAACAAATCACACAACTGCAGTTGTCTCCCCTTCCCATTCATGAAAAGTGTGACATTTGGATTTTTTAGCTTTTAATTAGGCAATATCAAAAATACGTACCATAATACTCTTTGTTTGTCCCTCCAGAATTTTGCATAAGCATTGTTATTTGTTTCTCTTGGCCTTGGGATCATTGTAAATCCCAAGACTAAGAGAAAATAAAAACAATGTTTATGCAAAATTTTGGAGGGACAAACAAAAAATATTATGATATTTTTGATATTGGCTACTTTATTCTCCAGTTTGTACGAATTCAGTTTATTGCCCCATGGCTCTTTAACTCATTTTGATCAAAATTCGACAAGATTGGCCTCATTCGATTACCGGATATTAAATATACTCTAGTCACTATACAGTAAAATTTCATTACAAATGAATTGTTATAACCATTACCACTGTTATATGAAATGACTTTAAATTTAAAACAATTGTTCACGCTCAAGAGCGAGCGGCAAGCGTCATTATCTACAATATTATAAATAAAAGGAATCTAATCTTGATGTACGTATACCTGACAACCTCAATATGCCAATGAGAGTCTCAGTTACTTACCGAAGGTCTACGTGAATTCTTGAATCTTTGGTTTAGAATTTTCTTCATCACTTCAATTTCAGCGAAATATTTGCTGGTTCTCTTTTCAATTTACAAAGTTTCTAATCTACCGCTTTTAAAAGGATATAAGATTTCAATTCGTCTACGCTTCTCTAGATCTGTTGGTGTTCTAAGCAAACATAAATCACGGTAATGAATGATATAATAAGATTTCAATTCGTCTACGCTTCTCTAGATCTGTTGATGTTCTAAGCAAACATAAATCACGGTAATGAATGTATAAAAAAATGGAGCAAAACCCTCTAGAAGAACCAACAATAGTACTCTCTCTAAGTTTCTTGTTAGAAAAGCAGAACGTTCTGAAATGAATTCAATCAAGTTGCACCTGGGTCTGTCAACTTTATAGTCGCTCCAGGGCTCTTATAGACCAAACTTTGCGCGGTCAAGCTGCCAGTAGGCATGCGCCCAATTCTTAACTCCAGATTGCATCAGCTGAAATTTCTGCAGAGGATCGGCAAGTTTCCTAGATTTCTCTTAACTTCCTCTGTAAAAATGGTGCTGGATCTTGACCTTTTCAGAGCTGATAAAGGCGGCTGTCCGGATAAAATCCGTGAAAACCAGAGCAAACGATATAAAGATGCTAGATTTGTCGACCAAGTTGTCGAGCTGGATACACAATGGCGAAAACGTAAGTCGTTAGGTTTTCTTCAATTATTTGAAGAATTTACAGCGATTTTCATCGACGTATTACGAATACAATTTAATTTATCAATATTAATTTAACAGTGAGGCATACGGCAGACAATTGGAACAAGCTTAAAAATCTGTGTAGCAAGCAAATTGGTGAAAAAATGAAGGTAAATTGGTTTTGACCTTACGTTCTAGTCTTTCCAACACTCCTTTAGGTAAAATTTCCGTATTGGGGCGTACTATTGTTTAATCATGTAAACTAACCCTTACTCAGACCCTAACTTATATAGTAATATACGGGATGAAACTGCATGCATAAATAAGTACGCCCCAGTACGGAAATTATCCCCTCCTGGTCTTTATATGGTGTTCAATCGCCACGTGGACTGGCCGAGTTGTCGACGTTTCTTTTTGTTCACATCTTTTATAAAATTATTTTCTTTTTCCAATTTCAGCCTTAAATTTGTTTTTATTATTTTGAAGATATAGATTAGAATATTGATCAGTGTACAGTATGTATAAAAGCCGGTTAATCTGACAAAATATAGAATATGAAAAATTGATAGAATTTGACATATAATTTATTTTAAAACCTTTTTAGGAAGATAATTATTTCACATTCATCTAAAGAAGAAATAGTTTGGCTAAGTGTTTAGAGGAGTTTTTGAATACCTTGGTTAATATCCGATAGATCTATTAACCACTGTAAGTGATTTATTCTCATGAGCAAACTTTGTGAATATCCAGCTGGTTTGCTTCCAAGATTTACCAGTTTGGATTCATATAACCTTGAAGAGATAATATTCTATAACTAACAACCAAAACGGCAAAAGAACCTTTATGGCTTTAAGGAAGTTTTTTTTTTTTTTTAAAAACTTTTCACTATTGTTATTATCAGAAAATAATTTATGATTAAGTTAAATTTACTTTTTCATTTACAGACTTGGGATTATTTGCAGTGAGAAGTGTACCTTGACCATGATTTAAAGCATTACTTATTCGGAAAAACTAATTGAAACCAAAAATGTGTTGTATACAGGAATATTTGAAATAAATGGCATGGCACAGTACAACATCTTTAGCTGGACAACATTCTGGTTTCCCAGAAAAATTTTCGTTACTCTGCATAATTATACTGTAACAGTTTTACAAGTAGTTAAGTTTCACGCCTTAGTGAAAAAGAATTTTAAAAACTGACGTTTCATAATGTAGTCCTTTGTCGGAGTGATTCACCGACGCAGCATTCCATTATTTTATGCATATACTGTAATTAAACTTAAACAGAGAGCTTACCAATGCTTTTTCTCTTCTTAGAAAAAAGAGCCTGTTGGTGATGATGATACTGTTCCAACAAGCATCACTGAGAATATTGAACAAATCACTCCTAATATATTACAGGTAATACCAATGAAAATCTCAGTTTTTAAAAGCATTTTCAGCAGGGTTCTCCCTAGAGCAGCAGAGCAGAGACATGTTGATTTTCCCTTGAACTCTCCATTTGATAAGTAAAACCCTCAATGTTATTGACACCTGCCTCACAGAATGCTTTATAGTAGCTAAGACAATGAACATGAATGAATATTAAATAAAAGATAAACAAAAATAAAAAAAATTACTATATTTTACATCAACTGGCACTTTGCAGGTAGGAGTCACATGTCCACAGTTACGTTATGTAAATCAATCAGCTATAACAAAATTGCATCCATGGCCGTCGACTTCAATATGTAAAAAATGGTAAACAACTGAAAATAGGATATTTTCTAAGGATTTGTATAACTGGAGAGCAAGCCATGCTCTTTGCAAAATGACAATTGGCCAAAGAGAAAATTAATCATTAATTTTTATTTCAAGCTTGTTTCAGGGAAATATTTTTATTATCAAAACCTTTTCAGTTTCCATCTTTATTTTTCTTTTTGAAAGTAGCAAAGTGTTCTTTCCTACATAAGAGAAGCCAGAAGCACAGCACCGTGGTACTGCACTCTGGGGGTACATAAAAAGTCTAATTTTTGATTTTGTCTTTAAAGTCCCAAAATCTTTTTTTGTTTTTTTTGTTTTTTTTATCTTTTAGACTAAAAGTATTGTCATTTATGAACTCAGAGTTCAACAAAACCAACAAAAATTTCTGCTTCTAAGTATGCTTTTTTATCAAAAACTAGGACCACTACGTGGAACTTACCGTGACCCAGTGGTACATGGGAATGCATAAAATTAATATAGTTAATCTCTCGCACGCCTCCCCCCTCTTCTGTGGTTCAGGCTAATACTGACGTAATTCACAATCAGAGACAAAAAACTGTAAGGTTAATGTGCTCTTCTAGATCGCCTTGTAGCACGTTTTTTAAGATGATATAAAGTTAGCTTTAATAAGTGTTTGCTTTGATTCTCCATAAAACTTACAATGGACGGTTCACTCAATGTAGATAGCTTAGATAAGTTGCTCATATTCTCGTTAAGTTTTACGATGGAAGGTTCACTCTTAAGTAATCGCTTGTAAATTTGTCTCTCCAAATATTCACTCTTAAATTTTCGCTCATAAACTTGTGCATTGTAAAGATAATCATTCTCTTGACTGTCCCTCGTGTCTCGTGCTTTTCCAAATGGCGGATAAGATTTCAATGAGCCAGCGAGCACTCCCAAAAGTAACGAGCCAGCGACATATCTCATGTCAGCGATATATCCCTAACAATGTAACCTTGAAAAAATGACAAAATTAGAAACCAACTGCATTTTATGACCGGTACCAGCCTTCGGCTGGGCCCCGGTAAAAAGTTAGGAATTTAAGTTTTGACCAAGGGACTGGGGACTGGTACCCATGATGTAGCAATATTAATATGTCCTTCGCTGCCATTAGTGTTTTACAAGGAAAAACATGACAAACAAAGTACTTAAAACTGAATATCTCTATTTTTTGTTGTGTTTTAAACTGTAAACGAAGAAATTGTTGTGTTGACAGTATTAATATTCAACCGGAAGCTGCACAAGTACCTTCTTCTACTTCATCACACCAGGACTTTATAATGGATGAATGCTCGGTCAAAAATAATAGCTGTCCCAAAACTGTCTTATTTTCACATTTTCATACTCAAAAAATGTAACAGGAACTGCGAAAAACTGTTTAACAAGATGCTCTAGGAGCGTACTGTATACTTGTGCCAGCTTGTGCAATTTGTGTTATTGGCTTCACAAGCGTTATTTTAGGGTACTGTAAATATTTTTTTATATTCTTTTTTAATGCGAGGGTTACTCTAGTAAGGCCAAGTTGTGCCCAAAGTTATTGTAGGTTGGTAAACCATTTATGTAACATAATGATATCCTAGAACAAGTTGGATTTGTTTAATCACTGCAGAATATTTTATTATGGTACAACATGTAACTATGATCCAAAATTTTGCCCAAAATTGTGCTCATGAATGAAGCTACGTAGTCAAGAATACTTTGCTGTGATTTTTGTTTTTGTTGGCATCTATAATTTCTCCAACAGATAAATAATTCTGAGGTGATTCTCTTTTAATCATTATTAAATTATTACTAATTATTCAAAATAGCTTCATTTTAAATTGTTTTTCTCTGCAGTCTTTGACTGTCACCCAAATAAAAAAGATTAGAACTTTGATCGATGAAGGTATTTCTAAATGCAATGAAGAAACTGCAAGAGTTGAGCAACAGAGGAATTCATCATTGTTTGAAGTTGGCAACATTTTACATGATTCTGTTCCTGTAAGCAATGATGAGGTAAGGTGAAAATTTTAGCTGGTTGAGCATTGCACTCTAAGCTTTCTTCTTCTTTGCCAATATCTTTATTCCTTTTGTTGGGAGTTAGTGGCCATGATTTCCCTCCTCCATCTCTGTCTGTCCTTTGCATCCTACATATATGTATTCCCTCAAACCCAGTTCTTCGAATCTATCACTTAACTTATCCTTCCACCTTTTTAACTGCCGACCTCTGCTTCTCTTTCCCCTCACCGGCTCCTCCCATGCCTGCTTTACCATGTCTTCCTTCTTTTTCCTTAAAACATGCCCATACTAGCAGAGTGTATTTTGTTCCTCTACTGTCGCTACACTGGTCATCACTGTTGTTGTTCTTCTCACTTCCTCGTTTCTTAGCTTATCATGCAGTGTTACTCCCAACATCTTTTGTAGCATACTCATCTCTTTTGTTAGTAATTTTCTTTGATCTTTGTTCTTTAGGCCCTAGAATTCTAACCCATACACCAACACTGGCCTGACTATGGTTGTATAGACCTTTGCTTCCAGTCTCATTGGTATCCTTTTGTCAGTCATTTCCGACTTAACCTCCTTCCATTTCAACCAACTGGCATTCACCCTCAATTGCACTTCCTTTTCACAACCTCCTCTATCAGCAACTAATGATCCAAGGTACTTGAAACAGTTCACCTGCTTCAGTTCCTCTCCATGTCTGTCTCTGATGGTCACTTTTTCATCTCCTTTTCCAGTATCATCGCTATTTCAGAAACAAAACTAAAAGATAATAGCTTTTGTAATATCTCAATTGATGGGTACAGATTTAACGCTCGTCAATAAATGCTGGGGGTGTTGGCACTTATGCTAAAAATGACATTGAATTTTTCAAGGCAAGAAATTGAATTTGATTTTGAAGGCATTGAAACATGATTAATTTTATTGAAACACCTAGGACAAAAGAGAAAAACATTGTTGTTGGATGCATCGGTAGGGATCCTACTACTAGCAAAATTGAAAACTTCCATGAAACGTTAAGTATAAAACTTGAACTGATTAACAACTCTGGACTTGAAGCCTGGACATAGCTGGTGATATCAATGTTAATATTCTCTCTTACAATTCTAATAAGCCCATGTCTGATTATTTCGACATGCTACCCGAACTCACCTGAAAAAGTAATAACATCTGGAATTTTCCTAGCACATGTACAGTATATTTCCTATCACATACCTTGCTTCTGCACTATCTCATATAAAATTCCACTTTGCAAGCAAAACTTTTCCAGCTTCCACGGAGCTTATTAGCCCCCCCTGTTTATTATTTTTGAGTACTGTAATTACAGTATATATGTATACATGTAAGCACTCAGCCACAAAAGTGTAAAAACAACAGAAGTCTGTACGTACATAGTGTTTATATGGCCTCGAAACTTTCACTGGAAACTGAATTGGCGTTCTTTATTGACAAAATGGTGCAATCTAATATGATTGCAAAAATGGTATGTTTTTTGGGCCATTGTCACATTGCACCTGATGAGCTTGGCCTAGTGCGGTTCCCAGTTTGGACGATTCTTTGTGCTCAACTTTGAAATGTTTGTCCATTCTCTTCCTAGAAATTCCAACCCCCATTTATTTTGACCCCCTGTTTATTAAATTTTCCTAGAAATTCCAACCCCCATTTATTTTGACCCCAGGATGAAAATAGAATTGAAAGGACAAATGGAGACTGCTCTGTCCAAAAGAAGTATTCGCATGTGGATCTTGCACACATGGTTGATGGGGTGGATACTGAGCGAGGTGCCATGGTAGCAGGAAGCCGAGGCTATTTCCTAAAGGTTGGTTTTTTAGACTGGAGTGCAATGGCATCAAGCATTTGAGGTTGAGTGTGTATCGTGGTGTAAACAGTGATGTTATAAATGATCTAATTGTGCTTTTGTACTTGGCAACTTAAGTGAAAAAAAAAAACTTTTCAGAGTTCAATGGATTCAAACCTGTGAAGTCTACAGTAAAGATACAGTGCTCTAACCAACTGAGCTACAGTGTATGAAGACACAACTGGCAGGGCAATTTCTTAAATTGTGTTCATAACTGTGATGATCATTAATTGCATCATTGTCTTCCTTTGTTGCTCTGATGACATCATTGTGAGTTTAACTTTAAAAGACAGACAAATCATCTTGACAGACATTTCATTTCAGTCAGAAAAGTCATCTAATTTAAAAATTACAAAACAATTATTTTTTAATCAGGTAACAGTAAACCATCTAAACCTGAGTGCATCAATTATTGTTTGCCATTTGTAAAGTTGATTTTAGCTCATGGAGTAAGTTTGTAAATCCATACATATTGCAGTAGTCAAGAAAAAACTAGATACATAATGCAAAAAACAATTTATTAAAGCCAATTTCAATAAAATTTACAAAAATTAATAATTTGGATAGTATGTGCATTTTGATTGGTCTACGAGTGTGTTTTCATAGTGCTATGAAGCACAAAATGGTGTGAGCAATGTGGTTTGACTGTCTCCAAGTTGTAAGAATTTACAGTACGCACTTCTTACATCATCTTTCTCTTTGTTAACAATGAAAATAATAATTTTATAAATTAAAGACTGAAATAAAACATATTTTCCGTGCCTCCATAGTCTGTTAAAAACCTTGTCAAAGTTTGTGAGAATTCTCAAGCAGGTGAAAACCTCGACTGCATCTCGGGTTTTCACTGATCTACTCGTGAATTCTCCCAAAAAATTTACCTTCAGTTGGTTTTCACCAGGTTATGAAGGCACGGAAAACATGTTTAATTTCTTAAATAATTATATAATATTATGGATCTACATCAAAATACTATACTTCTAACATTTATCCTACAGGGTCCACTCGTGTTGATGGAGCAAGCTCTTGTCTCCTATGCAACAAAAATGCTGCTAGAAAAAAATTATACACCTCTGTACACTCCGTTTTTCATGAGAAAGGAAGTAATGCAGGAAGTTGCCCAACTAACACAGTTTGATGAGGAGCTCTACAAGGTATAGTAGGATTGAATTGCAACAACTCCATGAACTATAACTAGTTCACTTGGTATATCTGACAAATTGTCAGTTCCTTCATCAGTTTTTGATTGGACTAAATAAAAAACCATGCACTTATCAATAAGAGTAGGGTATTGCCCTCCTGTGTTTGTGTTTTGTTACAGTAAAAAATAATTAATACTGTTCAGATTTATTTAATATATTTTTTCAAATCCCAAATTTACAGTACAGATCCATCACTGTAAGATTGGAAACAAGAATGTTCATAGGTTAAAAATTTAACC
>JANCMA020307344.1:0-21927 GCA_024336925.2 Zoanthus solanderi | reverse complement strand
GGGGCTGTGGCAGCATATTTGTACCCAGACCCTTCTCAGCTTAAGCGTAACAATGTTTCTGTTCAGTTGTAGCATATATGTTTATATGTGACGAAAATAATATCTTTTTAATACTTTAATTTCCATTGACTATTTACTGTATTTCCACATTTTCCTACCGTTCAAAAAAATCTGGGGGATCCCCTCTCCCCGCTACGGGCCTGTATGGTCCTCCACACGTTGATGTAGGTGTCGACTGTGAAGCCGACATAGTCTGAATCGCACAAACCACACTCATAATAAGAAACAACGTTTTGTTGATTAACATTCGTCCAGACTGAGTTTGTGTTATTTCGGTTTGAATCTTGTGGAAACGGGCTGGACAATGGCATCAATCTTTCGGCTGTGATCATCGACTTGGTGTCTAATACCGCTTTTGATGATTTCTGGTCATTGCATGAACGGCTAGATAGTTCAGACTAATATGATCCACAAATGTTTGCTAGCTATTCCATGCTGATGAGGCCTAAAAAGTTCGAAATAGCTGTCCATGGCTGTTAGCAATCAGGCTCACTATTTTTATGGTAGTTGAAAGGGGGAAAGCCCGCTAACAACGTGGCCATAGTGCCCAATATAGTGGTTTCAAGTTATGTTTCACGTTTGTGCTATCTATACTTGATTTGTTTATTATAAGGACGATGACGAAATTATCAGACCTAATATCCTAATAAACGGGAAGGGGGGCTCGGAATAAACGAGGGGTTCAGAATCTCTTGGAAATTTTAATGAACGGAAGGAGTCAAAAAAAAGGACGGGGTGTCGGAATTTCTAGAAAACTTTCAAAGTTGAGCACGAAGGATCGTCCAAACTGAGAATAACCGCGCTAGGCCAAGCTGGTCAGGTGCAATGTGACATTGGCCCGAAAAACATTCCAGTTTGGTAATCATATTAGATTGAACAGTTTTCAATTTAAAAATGAAAAGGCATTACATTGTATTCGTCAATAAAGAACGCAATCAGTTTGCAGTGAAAGTTTCGAGGATATATAAACATTACTAGTTTCTGTTGTTTTTACACTTTTGTGGCAGAGTGCTTGGATAATTACACCAGAAATAATAAACGGGGGGTCCTAATAAGCTCCGGGGGGGGGGGGGTCGGAAAAAAGAAAAATCAATAAACGTTCCCCCCCGTTTATTAGGCGCCTAAGAGTACGTAAAGGAGACTGGGAAAATGAGGTTTCAGTGGGATGTGTGTTTTACTGACCCCATGTTATTCTCGTACTGTGAAGTCCCGTCTACTGGTATTGGGTTTATTTTTTCGTACTTATGTGAAACAACAAAAATTATATTTTACCCGTTTTAAGCTAGAAATTGATATTTAAGCAATGCTAGATCTTAAACTCACCGTCAATGTACTGTCTGGTACAAATGCCTTCAACGAGACCGTTAGAACAACAAGAAGAAAGAAAGACAAAACGAAGTGTCGGTTCACCATTTTGGATATGTTCTGGACAATCTACAACAAAAACAGATTTTGATCGTTATTGCTTTCGCTCAAAACCATGATGACTTATTAGTTAATTGCTGAATGTATATTCCTAGAGCATTCCTGGTTGAAATGCGGATAATACGCCGCAGTACTCATTGTAACAACGGAATGAAGAATATTTCCAATAAATTGACATAGTTCTAAGAACTAATTTTGGTAATTATTTTGGAGAATCAGTTATTGAAATGGAGATATTTTAAATTTGTCCTACACACAAACAAAATTGAAGTTGAACAGACGGCACAGATTCTGGTCAGCGTAACGTCAATTGATCAACGAACATTTTTTAACACCAAGTGAGCACTTGTGCATGCATTATAAGTTATAAGTAGAAAATAACCTTTTTTTAATTCACAAAATAAAAAAAAAACAAACTATTATTTGTGTAAAGTGGTACCAACTCTAGTCTTTCTTCTTACCGAGAGTGTTTGGTCGATTCTTCGATTTTTTTAAACCGCATTTTGTTGGTTAATAGCCGAACTTTAATGGAACTTGCATTGGTTAAGACGTCATTCTCAAAGGCAACTTTGGATCAAAAGGCATAAAACTTTTCTCTGGCCTTGTTCGATTATAAAATATATAATACTAGCGACAAGCTCGGAAACTATTTTTTTATTTTAAAATTTATATTACCTAATAGGGGAATGTCCGGGAATGACGACCTTGTGCATAAAACGATTTTTAATATATAGTTTAAAAGAATAGCAACACAATAATGTCAACCACTTACGTCGGAGCTAAAACTCTTGTTGACGATAATAGAAAAACTAAAATATAATAAATTAAACAGTCAACACGACGTATATAAAATTTTGAAATATACTATATTTCGGCTAGCCAAACTAGCCTTCTTCTTCTTCTTCTTCTTCTAGATCTTGTGCATAACCCAGTCCCCCGCAACATGTACACGGCTATGACCATGCTGAAACTTCCCCTTCCTATTTTGTTTTGTAGTATGTGAATTGTAGATTCTGCTTAGCTGGATAGCTAAAGGGCCGAAATACTAAATAAATAACCGCAGAAATCAATTTATTTTACAAAAAACAATAAACACGACGTTATGGTAGGTTGTGAAGGAGTTTTTTTGCCATGATAAACCTTTGATTACCATGTGAATCTGTCAAAATGCGAACATTTTCTGACGATTTTTAAACATAGATAAAAGAAATGCAAAGTGATCAATCACAGTACGGTAAAGCAGAACATCTTTTTCATTCGCCATAGGTTACTATATACCTTGTAGTTTGGCTTGAACTGAATCTTGAATGAATCACCGCAGTTAAGAACTAGGCGCTGTTTTCTATCGAATGTTGGGATGTTTTCTAGGTTTTTAAGTTTTTTTGCGATTATTTCATTAAGTGGTCGTTAGTTACACACAGTACAAGATTTCCATAAATTGATATCATACGTTATTTTCTGAAATAAAATGTTATTGGTAAATCACCATCGTTTTTAGGGGGTAGGGGGTCTCCAAATCGAGTACGTAGGTCTAATGTTAAAGAAATTGATAAGGCGGTTTCCTTGAAATCTTATCTATTTTTAAAAACTAAAAAATGTTCACGACGCGTTCTGGTAGCAAATACTTAGCAGTGCGTAGTAATATAATTATAGCAAAGGCATTAGTCTGAAAATATTGGATTGCCCAAAGGTGAACAGAATTAGGTTTTTAAAAGCAAGATCTCTAAAATCTTAACGGATCAATCATTATTCTTCCAACCCATGAACAAACGTAAATCCCATGAACATTAATAAGAATATAAGTTAAAAAGCAGTCTAGAAAGTTGATCAATATTTATGACTTGGCGAGAGTTAAAACATCTTAATAATAAATTTTCTAGTCATCAGGTTTTTTTGCCATTATTCTATCAAAACAACTATTGGCCTTATAACACGAAAACTTCGTATGAAATCATGTCTTCTTTTATAGTAAAATATATTTTGCAAAAAGGTAAAAAAAACAAGTGAATTTTATTTTAATATATCAAATTTTAAAAATCACCTGTCATCGAGCTCGAGTTTTGCTCAAAACAAAGTTGTTTGCTTTTTGTGCTTTCCAAGTCATTTGCTTTTTGTGCTTTCCAAGTCATTTGCTAATAATTACAAACGTGAGAACATTGGCGGAAGTGATTTTGCAATTTTTCTTATAACTAAGCAATTTAGTGTGTAGTTCCTGTTATCTTGTTGATTTTAAGAGGTCTTTAAGACTCCTCACAAACTGAATAGTGTTTAACATTCAAATATCTTCAATTATTGAACAATAAACCTCGAATGGATACATTCAAGTTGTTTTGGTTTTGAAGATTTAAAATATTAGTACTTCGTCTCTGCAAGCCGGCTGAAACAAATTTAAAAGCACATCTTGAAAGTGTTGAAAATTATACTGTTGTTGGATGTTTTTAGGATGGGTTTCGGAAAAACACCGATTTTCAACCGGATTCCCCTCGAGTTTGGCCCTACGGAAACACAACAGTCAAACTACACGTTTAAATTTTGCATGCAGCACTGAAATTCTTTATATTTTACCAAGAACAATTTCATTGTTATGTGGCGGAAAAACAAGCAACTAAGAAAACCATTACCATTCTTTGCCAGTAACATAAACCCTTAATGCAGTTTTGTTATAAAGATTAAAGCATTTATTGTTTCCGCTGTTTTAAAGCATTATTTGTTTGTGCTGAAAGTTTTTCAGAATATAAAAAGTAAGCTTCAGAAACCTACGCGTTAACAAACAATGTAAGCTCGTTCTTGATTCCTTATTGTAGAACAGAATAAACATTTTGATTGCGTTGAAGTACTTTTCCTTGATTAAGGCAATCTCTCGCCTAATGCTACTTAAAAAGCACCTGTTAGCGCAAAATCGTTATAATTCACAAATGGTTTTTCATTGAATCAACAAAAACAATCACAAAATTCCCGTCCTTTTGCTGACGCGCTGACTTCAAGCAGCGATAGAATTTAAGGAATGTGATTTTCTGCAATTAATGTGTTTACGCTCTAAAGTTACTGCTCATATAACTGAAAAATATTTTCTTTTACAGCAATCAGTTTTCCGTTTTCACTGTGAATGGTTTTGGGCGATTGGCACCCCATGTTGCTTATGACATAATCGCGAAGATCTTCTGTAACGTGGTTGATTAGAACCGCGGTACAAAATTTATCGAAAGATTCAAAAACCTAAGCCAGAGAGCCGCTACTTTTTCCAACCAGGTCAATCTCTTGGCATCTTCCTTCTATTAAAGCTTAACGAGATTTCATCAAAAGTTTTACCGTGAATCATAAAATAAGAAGCTGGAAATTTTTTACTTGATAGAAAAAATTACAAAAGTCTTTTTAGTATAAAAATCTAATACTTTGTCGTAAGCACATGTTTGAAGGGCATTAAGTTACGAAGCATCCGCACTTGTTTGTAATTGCTTTATTATGCTGAGTTTTAAAAATGAGATATGACCTTATATATTCATATATTTGCCAGTCTATAAAATCAAACTTCAATGGGCTGTATAATGATTATTGTTGAGAATTTGGTGAAAGAAGTTTCATGGAATTAACGGACTATATATGCATTTAATATTTTCATTTAGGAGTTTATTCGAGCAAAAAAGTTACTCGGAAAGAAATAAAACATACTATACTTTTTAGAATTTAAACTAAGGAATGAATAATTGGTTTGTATTTCTGGTACAAACATGAATTCAAACTGTCTGGAAGAATATACCACTGGAAAACTGTTTATCCTACAAAAACAACTTTCTATCTCTAAAAAAAGCTGCCCGCGTTTAAACTTAAAATAACTTCATTAGCAATTTTTTACCCAGTTTTCATACGTGATAAATCGGATACACGTCGCTAAATTCAGTTGGAAAATAATATTTAAGATTTTCAACAGTTAATCGTTTCTTTAAAGATAGAGATTTTCAAGAATTTATAATCTTTTAAGTCGCTCGGATTTAAAACGTCTTTAGCGCTACTGCGGTATTTTTTAAATTTACGTTAAAACTCGAACATATTCCAGTTGAATTTTTTTTAAATGTTCTTCTTAGCTTTAAAAGAGAAATAGTCCCTGCTATTTTTGTATAATTGACTGAAAACTATAGACGATGCTGATATAGACCGGAATGGTTTCAAGAAATATTGCCTTATTGATAAAATATTCCTATACATATTGGAGATAATTTAGTGACGAAACGATAAGTGTCTGTCTAAAAGACGCATAGCTGATAACTTCAAGTACCAACGCCAAATGGAAATCGATGCGTGAAACTTATCGCCGGCATATTGTTGTTTCAATCGGGATAAACCAAAATATATGTCAGAACGCTAGCCTTTACATTGAATGATTAAAAAGATTCAGTCGTAAAAAGCAATTTTACTTTATGTTTAAGTAAGTCCTGTTTTTTAGATAGTTCTTTCTTTCTTTCTTTTTTTTTTCCTGAAAACAGTGTTTAGTGTCAAGCTTTTGCTTTTTTACCACAAAAATACAGAGAAATTAAAAACTATGAAATATTAGGCAAGTTTATGACTTGTAATAAAGTTTTACCTTTTGAAAACCTCAGATTATTCGGCAGAATGTCAACTTTCAAGTTGTTTTGTTCGATGCAACTTTTTCAAGGCGCGAGTTTATCGAATTAAGACAAAATTGTAAGGTGGTATGAGATCTCATACTGTGTGTGGACTTTTATAAGTGCAACCTTTTCAACGCTAACTTTTGTTCCCCGATTCGAATCTTTATTTGAATTACTTAATTTGTGGGATAATTTGAATAATTGTGTATTCCACGCTGTTATTTACGGAATGCATACAAATACAGTGTTGGGCGTTCTCTAAGTTCTCATCTCTTCGGTATTTTTCGAAAACGAAATGTTCTTACAATCCCCTAAGGCGTAAAACATTTTGAAATAAATCCAACGCTTTGGCATAACAACTCCACCTGGCATGCCTTCAACAGAGTGTTGACGTCAGAATATCTTCGAGAAAGTAAGAAAGCTGAAACGTCATCTAAAAGCAACTTCAAAAAATGAAACATCTGCCTTAACACAAGTGAAGTTTCACTACAACTTCAATTCCATCTTAAATGTTTAACATCCTAATATAACAAAAACGTTTTTCCTATTCAATCTTGCATTTTACTTTTGTGTTTTGATAATCAAACGAGTAAATTGAAGTAGTTGATGAAAAAATACATGGATAAAACCTGCACTTTATTTGTTCAAAATGCTTCAATTATAGGAGAAATTGAAAAATTAAAGAGTGCAACTAAAGTTTTCAATATCCTGTGAGTCTTTTCACTTCCTTCACATCCTCTGTCAAAACAAAACAGCAGTTTGTGAGTGTCGTTTAACGTTTAATTTACTTTCCTATGTTTTCTTATGTAACGAACTGAACTGAATAAAATACGAACGGGTTTTTATCACAGAAACACTCACAAACATGAGTTCTGACGCTCAGTTATGCCGAATTAAAAAAAACTAATTTTCAGCTCCAGCTCCGATCCAGGTCGCGGTTAAGAAACAAAGACAAACTTTATAATTAAAGCAGGTGACCTTACGAATAGAAGTGTATAAATGATTTCTTTTTTCATTCTAACGTTATCATGGGTAAAATATGTGATAAACTTTTACTTATTTGTGTTCAGCAATAAACCTTCCAAACAAGCCTTTTTTAGAGACTAAACCTGAAAAAACAGCCTTCTTTGGGGATAAAACCTGCAAAATAGCCTTTTTTAGATATTCGTGGTGTGGCTAGCAAATATGTATTGTTTTTTATATGACTCATGCGTTGTGTCGACTTTTTTTAAGACTGGCAAAAGTAAACTAGTAAATAAAAATTTATATCGATGTTTTTACGGGTTTTTTTATATTGTTATATTGAAAACCTTTTTTTGTCTGGCGACCTTGTGACAAATTTGATTTTTTGTTTTTCAAAACAAGAAAAATATATTTTTAAAATACGTATTATGAATTGCCATCTTTGTCAAAAAATCATTCTTGAAAATGCAGTCATGCAGACTGCGATAGAAACGTGGAGTTTGAGCGTTAGTCTTCATTTAAATAGATTTTTTATCTTTTTAATTTGGGCGTCGGAGCACAGGAATGATTTGGTTGAAATGGAAATAAGAAAACAAAACAGTAGCGAAAAAACGATCCTTTCAAACTTACCTTTTAAAATTGCTTTCTAAATTGGAAGAGATTTTTGCCTCGGTACTCTAACTGCAACTTCTTCCCCGTTTGAATGTTTGATTTTTAGGTGAAAGAACCTCGTACCAAATATGAATAACTAATTGTCTAATATCCGTACTCTAGTAAATTTAATTAATCTTTATCTGAAAATAAAAACAATTCCAACGAAACGTATTCCGTTATTAACTTTAATTTTATTATCATTCAGTTTATCTCAAAGAAATTCAACGTTCGCCCAAATTAGTTAATTTCAAGATTGGGAACCACGAAATGTGACATGTCAACAAATCTTTTGAAGTTGAGTTTTTACGTATTTTTAGAAAATCGTGTCAATTTTACCTTATATGGCGATTATGTTTTTAAATAAAAGTATTTAAAGAAAACACACCGAATGGAACTATGTAAAGTTTCTAGATATATTATCTAGAACTGAACATTTTGACAAACTGGTCAGTTTTTTAAGAAAAGGAATAAAACTATTAAAGTATTTTATTTTACATCATCACTATTTTGATAACCAACATTGCCTTCAATAGTCCTCGTTTATAGTGGTTTCAAGCTAGCTGCTAGTACGCACGTGCGATCTATACTTGATGTTTTGACTAATTTATTTATCATCAATTCTTAGTATTTTTAAAAATTAATGCATATCATAAGTAGATGCATTTCATTCTTTCATAATCATTTTTTTAAATCCCCCCTTAATCATCATAAATTTTCACAAACTTTACCTACTTATCTTTTCGATAAGAAAAATTTAACGCTACCAATTCTGTCATGAGCTGCAACCCGTTAAATAATACCGATAAGGTGAACGGAAAAGAAATAGATGAAAACGTTGAGTTAAACAGTATAATAAAAAGGAATTTTTTTTTGTTAATGACATTCAAATTTTGTTTATGGTTTTGAGTAAAACATTCCAGCGAAATTCCGTACATCTTTTTACTGCGCATCATTTTAACAGAAAGTTCCTTTCACACAATCTTCTAGAACTTGATACAACTCGTGCACAATTTTTAATTGAAAGATAGTGTTTTGCTTTATACATGATAGCTTAGAGACAAGAGAAAAAAAAAAAAATAGAAAAGAACCAAACGAGACAAAAGTTTTTCTGTTTATTATTTTTACTCGCCTTTTTGAAGTTAATTGTTTTTTTGGGTGGTGGTCACTCTCAAGCCCTGTCCAAACGGTAAATGTTTTACCGTAAAACATGCTAAAACATTGTTGGGTGACAAAACATTTTTTCGTTTGGCCACCTTGTTTTGTGTTCATTCTAGAATTACTCACAAGAATTCTCTTTCAATATTAACTAGTTTTTTTTAAAAATAACGGTTTAGAATATGCAATTCAAACAAAAAGCGGAAAGCTGAGTTATTAACGTACGTTATTAAACACACACAGCTTCAATATGTTTTAAGAATTTACCGGCGTTGATTTATTTGTTTTTGTAAATGAACTTTCAGGAAAGCTACTGACTAAAGCTAATTGTAAAGCACCGCAATGTTTTCTCTCTATTGTAAAGCACCGCAATGTTTTCTCTCTATTGTAAAGCACCGCAATGTTTTCTCTCGATGAAGCTCGTACGAGTGATCATTGCGGTTATAAACGAAATGCATTTTCTCAGGAGTCTCTTTTAAACTGATATTTTAATTTTTAAATTGCGTTCATTAAACCGCGACGATCGTTCATGTACAACGTTGTTAATGTTCTCCTTCTAACCTACAACGCTTTTTTCCTATTTTTCTCTGTTATAATCTATCTATATTGCTCTTTTCTATGTTCTAATAATATCTTTAACCAAACTTAATAATTTTTGTTGGATATAAGTGCGCCTGGCGTATAAATAAAAAGCATTACTGATCTAAACAGCCAGTTTATGATAAACTCTTAAGCTTGAAATAAAGATTATGTATGTATATGTTATTGCTTTAGGTAGTGTAAGGAAATGGCATTGAAGCGTTAACATTCCTCAGAACAAAACAATACAACAGAGAACAGGCAAAGAACTAATTAATAGATATCTGAACAGACATAGCTATAATGCCACTAAAAAAAATTAATAGCAAAACAGTTACTGTTCATAAGCAGGATGCCTAAATTGTGTGCAATTCTACAATTGGCTTCGGCTCCATTAGACTCACAACATCGGTGAGAATATAAAATACAGTAATACACCGCCTGGCGATCGATAATTGATTCATTAGTGTAACTGTATGTATTTTCTCGGGCTTTATATATATCTGTCGACATTTGACAGTAAGATTTTGTGGCTTTTAAGCTGTTACTAGATCGAAATAGCCTTCTTCGGGATCTCTAAACTTCTCTACTGAGAACTTCATAAGCTTGCAGTGTCAACGATTGACAACTGATTGTAACTGTGTGTTATTTTTTTGTGCTTAGACTCATATAACATATATTTTGACGTTTGAAAGTAGGATTTTGTGGTTATTAAGATTGAAATAGATTTCCTCAGAATCTCTAAATATCTCTAGAACTTCATAAACTTGCTCTGTAAACGTTTTGTTGGTGGGACCGAATTATTTAAGAAGAGAAGATCCGTTTAAATGCTGGAACGTGGTTGACTGCGAAAGCATTTATAAATATCAATATTTATACTCGGACTTTAGAGTTTAACACAAACATGGCACAGTTAAAAACCCCAAATGGTAGAAGGCAAAGCAGTTGGCGATTTACAACGCGTCAGGGATCACCCAAGTCACTGAAATTCAGATAGTTTTTAGAGTGAGGTGATATGCATGAAGGCTGAGATTTTCATGAAGATTTTAGCATTGTTATAAAATTTAAGAATATAATCGAGCCTGATTATTTTGAATATACTTGAACGGAAAATCTGACCAACATAACAAAATTGCATGGTTTTAACAAAACGTATATAAAAATCTCGTCTCTCTGTGTGGAATAATGCCTCAGTCATAAAGCCGGTATCCTTTGATTTGACTTCTTGACCTCGATTCTTGCAACGATAAACGATCAGGGTACAACCATGAAAAAGGAAAGCGTAATGCTTGTGGGATGTGGATGGAATTATAAAAATCAAGTGGCCGTGAAGCCACGGTTGGTAGCAAGTATTAATAATAATAATAATAATAATAATAATAATTTTTGTTTCCTTCTTTAAACTTCCCTTTTTTAACCAATACCATGCATGTCCTTTGTCCCCTCAATTATTCCGTCGCCTTTTCAAACTGACTGTGCAAGGTTTTAGATTATAGGATTATACGTAAAGTGATGAACATGTGATATCTTAGACTACTGGTTGCAGTTCGATATCATATAGACGTTGCCAGATTGGAATCTGAGTTAGATTGAAATAATAATAATAATAGTAATAATAATAATAATAATAATAATCGATTTTTATATAGCGCTTAATCTTGAACCTCTAAGAGCTTTACAAATAAATAAAGTTTTTTTTTTAACATTTGAGGGTCTTAGATAGCCCGCAATAGCGGCTCACATATATTAGCAACCGTAAATGTCCTCATTGAAGAAGACAGACCACATCACCGGGATCACTATCCTGCTCTTTTCTACAAGTGCGTGGGTTCTTTTAAGTCCCTTGATAGAAGATTGAGAGACTGGACCTACGGTTTAACGTCCTTATCAGAGAAGACGCGAAGGACTAACCATTTTCAAATGTTAGATCAAAGGCAGCTCCTTCTCCTCAATTATTTTTTAAGATTCTGAGTGTTGGTCCGGCCGGGAATCGAACCCAAGCCTCCCGCACAATAGACTGGCACCTTACTAACTAAATTAACCAGGCGGCGGCTCACGCATACGGGAACCTACGTTTTCATGACCAGTGTAACATTATATCGTTGAAGTCACCAAGTAGTAGCCGTTCTCTTGATACTTTAATTCACCGCAAAACTGATTCCTAAATAACCACCAGAATATTTTGGGCCTAAAAATGGCAGAAAAATAAGAATATAGAGGCTGGGCCTGGAAAACAACACTCTTCTTAAAGAAAAAGAGTACGCTGAATCAATGGTTCATGTTATCTGCGGTCAGTTCATTTTTAAAATTTGTTTTAGATCAATATGAGCAAAGAAGGAAGAATAAGCTAAATCCTTTACGAGACAAGTGGCTCGTGGAGCCAGCGCTTATTTGTTATCTCCAGTTTCTGTAGCCTAAGCTTGCAGACACATGAAAACCCAAGTTTCACCACAAACATTGCTTTTTCAGAAACAGCTATCATGTTTCAACTGCCCACCAGAAAACTTTACTACCATACTGTTGTTTGGCCCTCTCGTTAGCATGGCAACAGAACCAGATCATATAATGTGCTTTAAAGAGGCAGAAATAAAGTTAGAGGATCAGAAAATATTTTTTACAGATAGCAGTTATGTAGATCTATGCACTGTACCAGGATTATAGAAATAATGTCTTTACTTGCTGAGAAATAAATCTTTGAACTTGAATATTGTGAAAAAAACTGACTTTTTTGATTCAAACACTGACAGTGATTTGTGTGATACACAATACAAGTGTAACAATATCTGCTGATTCTGGTTCATTGCATAAAGGTATTACTTGCACAATTGTTATGTGCAAGAGAGGTTTCTATTATAAAATTAAAAGTTCAGTTTGAGAGAAGATTTACCGTGGGACCACAGGCATAGTTCATGTAGCCTACAAAACTAGTATGGTTAAATAAAAAATTGCTATAGTCAAGTTTTTTCCTCATTTCATATTTGTTGGTTCTAAAGCATTAATGACATATGAAAATAGTAAAAAAATAAGAAATGAGCCAAAACAGTGGCTTATGGAACTAAAATAGTAACAGAATGTTGATTCATCACAAATTCGAGCAAGACCATAATAAAAAAAATACCTGAAACAACGAGCTCTCTCAAGACTTATTTCACGTTTTAGTTTTTCATTAACAAATAAATCCTTGCAAAACAACTCTTCTACTTTCTTAAAATGCAATTTAATTTGAAATACTTATTAAATCCAGGTTGCAAACACTCCAATTCTGCAAGATACTTTGTTGAAGCCTCTATACTTGACAACTCTGCCCCATCACATGACGGGAAAATCCAAATATTTTGACGTTGGATAGTCTCTCGCAATCAGATTTGTAGTTTTTATATAAGTCTCACACCATGCTAGAAATCTGCACAAAAAAACATCCAGATTCTTTTTTCATTTGGTCAAACTTAAAAATGCAGAGTACAGCTGGTGAGACCAAGCACATTTGCTACAAAGGCCCCTTGTCTATGAATGACAAATTGTCAGCAGATCGAAATGAGCATGTCTACAAATTTGCCAAATTCACAGTACCAATTTACAGTTTTTCTGTACTGACATGGTTTAAGCCTTCTTAGCCTTTTATGATGAGCTCAGGCACCCAGCAAACGGCCAAAAACACAAAAAAATATGTTTCATTTCTAATATTTGAGGGTCCGACATAGGTTTTGCGGGATGCGGGATGAGGCTAAAAATCGAGGCGGAATGTGGGATACGAGAAATTTTAAAGGCGGGAAACGGGATGAAAACAGAACAGCGGTATCGGGATATGCTTTGTTTCATAGGCGGGATACGGGATAGGACGAGAAAATGCGAGATCATAAGTTATACCGAGTTAGCTCAAGTTTATACGAATCACACGAATTCAGAAAGACACTTGCTCCATATAAATGGCCTGGAAGAAATCACACATCAAAAAGTGTAAAATAGCCCGATTAGGGTCACATAATTTTGACGATTTCTTAATCTTCTATAGTTTGTTTGCTCGAGCTAACACGTGACACAAGATAATAATAGCATGCACCACCAACGAACATATAATATCAGTCGTCATCAAGAGAGATGGAATTGACTTCCGAGGAGTTTACCAACCATTTATCAAATACGGCAGTGATTGGAATGAAGTGAGTTCGATGTGTACCAGTAGTGGCCAGCTCTATGTTACTCATGAGTGTGGGGTAGATGAAGTCTCCCTTGCCACTTTGAAAGTAGTGCGTAGTAAAAGCGCCGGGTGTGGAGAATGTCTAATTCACACACAGTCGCTTCTCATGGCGACGGTGTTGCGTTAGTTCTGGAGAGTCACCGCCTCCTGAAATGGTCTAGATGTAAGTTAAATGTTCAAGTTTTCGCTGGTGATGGCACTCCTGGGAATAACGATGGACTTGCAACAAAGTGTAGGCGCCGGCTTTTTCAGCCCTCAGGTATCTGCTCGGAATTCAACAACGAGGTATGTGTTTGTGATATCCAAACAAGCTGTACCAAGATATTAACAACCCTTAAGAAAACTGCAGAATTCCTTAAGGGTATCGGAGAGTTGTTTTCTGAATTTTCCATTTATATAACGAGAAGCATCAGAATATGAATACTGGGACCTTTCAGGTGCGATCGCTTTAGTGGACAGGTGTTAACAGGTTCTAGAGAATAATGAAGCCTCTATCAGGGAACTGAACTGCCGTTTGCCACTGTTCTTAAAAGGCCCTTAAGAAAGTGTAGGAAGCCATGACGGTAGAGTCGATGAAGCTACTCAAATCGGGATTGGAACATATGAAGCAAAATCTTGATCCACTGGGTTATCTTTTGTGCTGCATGACACAGAATGTAGAAAATCTACATTCAGTCGCTCATCACAAAAACCAAGTCTCCACTGCTTTCGGTTATGCACGCAACTTTGGAAGCACAGTGAAAGAGTGTCCAAACTCACAACATCGTAGTCGCCTTGTTATTACATAAGCCTTGGGTCATGGTACCCAGTTCCGGAGAGAACACTGAGCCTTTTTGAAGTACCATCCATCTCACTACTTCTAGCATTTAAAGCCACCTAAGATGAAATTTCAATGATGCGAGAGTTGGCGAGAGCGCAGGGGTTTTCTGTGCGACAGAGAAGTGTACGCTAAGAAACCACCATTGCAAGGGCTAGCACGCTTCCAGATTGTCTATATCAGAAAGAAATTCAGGTTAGCGAAAAAAATAGTCTTTTGTCAACTACTAATGGTAGCGGAACCGAAGACACACAATACCAAGACGAACAGGACAGTACTGTTGGAAGACGAAGTGATGTAATTTGACTCAAGTAGCGACGGAGAAAGTTGTGCGGGTGAAGAAGGTAATTTGGAAAATCTGCAGATTACTCAAGATGTAGACTTTTTATGGGTGTAACATCTCGATTTGGACGGTCTGTTTGGTTAAACAGTCAATTTGTTTTATAAAGTCAAGCCAAAACCAGGAGACCAACTTCTCTTGTCATGTCCCTGACTACCAATTTGTCTACTCCTGGGTGGAGAGAGACAAAGTTGGGTAACTATAACGTCTGTTGTTTAAGGATCAAAACAGCACAATCGCAGAGACTGGACATCCAACCATCTACCTTCAGATCTGAATTCCACTGCGTCAACCACTACGTCAACGCGTCCCAACCCTTGATTACCATAGGAAAACATTTTTAACCCTTTCAGTGCCAGTCAGTTATCAACAGCCAACTTCTCCTTATATAACACATAAAAAATATGACATTTGGTGATGAGAAAGTGAGAATTGATCAAACAAAGCCAAATACTGAAGATTAAAAGTCATATTCTCTCAAATTTGTTCAATGAAAAGTATGGGCTCAGGTTGGGAGAATTTAAAAATACAACTGGCACTGAAAGGGTTAATGGAATTCAAAGCTGTGATTACCGGTGCAGCACTCTAACCAACGTAGCTAGGAAGCCAAAGCTTGGAGTACAGTTTTTTTTAGGGAGTCAATCAATAAAATAATTATGGAGACTGAGTATGTGCCACGTTGTAACAATGACGTGAAGGAACGGCGTGGTCAATTATGCAATTTAAGAAAAAGGTTCCTTAAAAGACCTTTAGCGTTCAACAGAATTTGAACACATGACCTCTGCAATACTAATGCAGCGCTCTAACCAATTGAGCTATGAAGGTCTTTTGGTGGGTCCATCGACGCCACTCTGAGGTGAGATTGTTCATAACTTTACAGTGGCTGATTAATACTTTTGTTATCAAACATTACAAAATACCGGGCACGAAGATGGCGGACGTTTGGCAAATTTTGAGTTTAAAACTGTGTTTTTCAAATTTTCTTGATAAAATGTTAATATAAGGTTATATTTAGTTAATTATTCATACTTGAGGAAAGAGCAGAGCAGTGCTCAGAAATTAGAAAGCGATGGCACGCCACAGAAGCCGCGGTGTGGGGAGGACTCTGCTCTATTGATTACTTTGCTGTACATCTCGGCATCAATAATAATTGTTGACATTTGTTTCTGTAATTATAATGAATTGTTAAGTAAACAACTCGGTATTTTTCAATTCTGTAGGAGGAGCGAGCAAGAAAGGCAGCCAACAGGAAAGCGCGAATTGCTGCTGATCTTGATGCATTGGAGTCCGAACAGGTAAAGCAATTATGTATTGTAAAGAATTTCTTTTCATTTTATGATAAATACAGTTGCTAAAAATCTAATTCCATTAAGAACAAACTTTCCCATTGAACTGTTATTTTATCCCAAATACTGTGGGGTTTTGCAGATAAAGTCATCCCCCTGGTTGTCACACTAATCCACTCCAACTTAGCTCTTTTCTGATGTTGGTACTCTTTTTGTAAGGAAAGAAAACTGAGTTATTGTTGAGGGAGAAGAACGTCAAACCAAATCTTGTCAGAGCCAAGCATCACACCTAGGGCCTTGTGGTTGGAAAGCAGAGATCCTACCAAATGCTTAGTTATTATCTCGTTTTTGCTTGTTGAAACCAGTTTGTATTATCAAGGACAATAATTAAGGGTTAGTTACTGGATGTTAGTGGTTTGCTTACAAATAGATCCACGCGCTGGCGACACAATGAACGAGAAATTTGAATAATGAACCAGCAAGTGGGCGTATTTGTAAACAAACCACGAACTGAAAGTAACTATTCCTTTTAATATACAATCTGAGCTCACTGCATTGCAAGGCACGATACATGACTTAACGAACTTGAAGCAAGAGTTTGAACAAATAGCAATCTTTAAATTAAATAAGTACATCACAAAAGTGTCGTAAGTTCAGATAGAATCACAAAACGCTGTACATGAAGACAGATTAAAATAGTAGAAGTTTTAAGAATTAACGCAAAGAAGATAATTTTCAGGAGCAAGTAGCGAAGTATTCAATGAAATTTGACAAACTGTAAAAAGAATTCATCAACAGTCCTTTGGAAAGTAAGTTCGATTTTTAATGGAAATTAGAAGAACTCAACCAGTATTCCAAGAAGTAGAACTTTTAAAAACTAACACGAAGAAGATAATTTTTAGGATCAAGTAGCGAGAAGATAATTTTCAGGAGCAAGTAGCGAAGCATTCAATGAAAATTTAAAAACCGTAAAAGAAATTTAACGCATTGCCTTATTTTAGAATTCATCAGCAGTCCTTTCGGAAGTAAGTTCGATGTTTTAATGAAGATTAGAAGAACTCAACCAGTATTGAAGTCTTTTCACACGTCGTCGTCCTTGAAAAACATGGCCACGTTGTCCAAAAAAGTCTGGAATCTGCATATTTTTGCTTCAAAGTTTTCGCCACAAGTAAAACAAACCAGTTTCAGTAATTGTAAATCCGGTATTCAGTAAATGTGGCAAAGTGTTGAATTCCATTTTAAGAAATCAAAGAGACAAACCGATCAAAAATGTCGCAAAGTGCTTCACAACAAACCCAAACTTCAAACTTATCTAAAAGACTGGAAAATTTCTGGACGTGCTCCAAAAAGTCCACCAAATTAAATAACTTGAGTGTATACTTTGATAAATAACAACATTCCCTGGAGTAATAGCTCAATGAAAATCTTTTTGATTCATATATTCAGTGGTTTGAGTTTATTGAAGACACGGCCATGGTTTAACCAAGAAACAAAGGTTATGATTTATAACCACATGGTCTTGCCAGGTTGTGACAGATAAACCGAAATCACGTGATCGATTTTGACCAATTACGCGCGCGGATTTTTGACAGTGAACAAAGGTTCCTTATTAACTGTGTTTAATGCACGAATGCTCGTTTAACGTGTCTGTCTGTTTCTACAAGGGTGGAGGCAGTAAAAGGCTGTTGGATCTTGAAGATCTTTCTTTCAAAGAAGGAAGCCATGTAATGGCCAACAAGAAATGTCAACTTCCCGATGGTTCATACAGAAAACAACGAAAAGGATACGAGGAGGTACATGTACCAGCACTAAAGCCAAAACCGTTTGAGACAGGAGAGGTTTGTATATTACTGTATGTTAGAAAATCACAATTATTTAGAGCACATGCGTGTTAGTGCCAGGAACTACTGTAGTAGCCACTAAAAGTGCCTATATCATCAAACTGGGATTTTACGGATTCGGATAGAGCAAAAAAAGTTATTTAAGAAGTTCTTTGTTCGATTTTGCTATAAACTTTTAGTTTTGGAGTTATAACAGCTCAAACATCCACATTTTGCGCTTTTTGAAAAAAAGTCGAGCGCCTTGATTACTAGCAAAAAGCATGGGAACTAAGATGCCATCACCTTAAAATACTACACAATTATATAGGATTTTGAGTTTCTCTTTGAGGTTATGCTTACTAAGTGTGTAGTTTGAGGTTTTTCTACACCACTGATACTAGTAAAGGTATGTTTTTGTACCAGATACCTTTCTGAGGTGATATCACGGCTGTAGCGATTAAAACGGAGGAAGATTTTCGATAACGTTTGTGAATACAAAGAGAACCAAATGGACGCCAGAAATCCCAACTGAAGGATTGCTGGCTTCGCTTGACGTTTAATTTGAAAGAGAAATTTAGGTTTTCACTGAAAAACAATGCTTTCTTTCGCGATATTAGTCTAATCTCCATATTACAGTTTTCTTAGTTTTTTTCGAAAATAGTCCCTTTGAGCGGTTATATCTCCAAAACTAAAAGTTAAATGCAAAATCTAATATAGAACTTCTTGAACAACTTTTTTTGCTCTATCTGAATAAGTAAAAACCCATTTTGATGAGATAGGTAGTTTAAGTTCTGGCGAACACTGATGAATCTAAATCGAAATCGTTATAAACTTTGGCACCATTTCGGAAACAAAAGCACACAGTTTTGGCGCAATTTAGATAGTCGCTCGCAAGTAATGGTAGTAAAGCCGAGTGGAATACTATCCGTTGGATACCGCAGAATATGCAACGGCATTCCAGGCCTCTGATTTGCTGTATTTTTTAAGGCATGGGATAAATTGTATTGTAATATATAATTTTTTCTTGTAATCAGCTTGACTTCACTGGAAGTTATTTTCTCATTTTTGGCTGCACTTGATATATAAAGCAGTATCTTTGTTTGCAATCTCAAATTAAATATTGTTATCATAGTTTTAACATTTGTCACTGCCTGGAATCTGAATAGGTTTCCAACTGCAGATATTGTTAGTAGTGAAAGCGCCATGTTTGTGGGATGTGGGTATAATTGATAAACAACAACAACAACAATCTTTATTTCTAAGAAAACTGACAAGTTACAAGTACAACACCTGCAAATAGCGAAGCTAGTCAAGGCAGGCGGTGAGTAAACGCATCATTAGAAAATGTACACTTTAAATGCAAAAACAAAATGCAAAGGAAATGGGTCATATAAATATACAAACACGAAAAAGAGAAGAGTAAAATATAATTTTTTATAATTAATTGTGCAGTTATATTTATAGGATTTACTGTCTTTTAAATTCTGATATAATTAAGTTTAGGTCACCATAACTATCCTGAGTTTTAAGTATATCAAGTAAAATTGTGTAAACTTTTTCTTGAAAATGTTCTTTGGCAGATTTCGGATATTGTCAGGGATACAGTTCCATATTTTTGCTCCAAGAACAGAAAATGAATTTTTTTGTTGATTTATTCTGGCATAGTTCATGAAATAGTTACCAGAAGAGGATGAACAAGTGTTATATGAATGGATTTGTTGAGTGGAGTAGAGATGAAATGTTATTGGGAGCAGCGTTGTTAGAAATATCAAACATTATTGTCGAAGAAAGCCTAAAGTACAGCATGATATTAGGTTGGAAACAGCGTGGGAACGGAAAGGTGCGAAATTAATTATTTCTTTCAAACGTTGTGCTTGTGGGATGTGGCTGGAATATTTAATATAACAGTGTTGTGGTAATGACACAGCCACTAAATAGGGCACTATGGCCTCGCAGGTCAGAGGGACTAAGCCCGTACTAAAACCCTTAAAAAAGAGTGTGCCTGAATGTTAGCAGCCGTGAACAGCTGTTCCGGCCTTATTGGGCCTCATCATGTTACTTACTATAACTTGCAATCTAATCTTTGTACATTTCAAGTTAAAGATCAGTGCGAGTTTGACTTGTTCAATGCGGTTATTACAACTAGTAATCTACTGCACAACTTAAGGTTGAAACTTCTATCATAATCATAAAATTATATTGCCATGACAAGTATAAGGTCACAGCAATAGGATACATGTTATAAGTTTATAGCTACAACAAAAACTTAAAAGGAAATATGTCAGCTGTTTGAAAAAGCAATAAAATATATATCAATCGTACAATGGAATTACAAATAAGTCTGACCACAAAGTTAATGTCGAAACCCAAAGACTAAGATGTGAAATATTTCTATAAAATCAGATATATACAGTCAAACAAGATACAGAGGATTTTGACTGCAAATTAATGATGACACCCAAAGTCTGATTAAGGTATGCACAATGTCAATTAATTCTATTAATCACAAAGACAATCAAAATATAAGTAGTTTGACCACAAATTAACTAATAATTTAATTAATTAATTAATTGATAATTAAAGATTAAGATATTAAATGATGTAGAAAAAAAAACAAAACCCTGATAAAAGACTTAATAACCATTTAACTTACAGATACAATGCACTCACATTTTTCTAACCCTTTGTCCTTCTCCAGCAACTGGTTGAATTTCATGACACTGTATGTCACTAGATGATATAAACTTGTACATAAAATATGATTTAACACATTCATAAATGATTGACACTGCCAATACTGCAACCAAAGAACCAACAAAACCTATAAAACAATGAAAAATAACTGATTAATAAAAGATTTTTTGATTTGATTTAACAGATCATTGTTTTCAAATGATGTATGTTTCTTGTGGTGAAAACTATGTGGCTATGGATAATAATTTTTTGTATATAAAATGCAACTAATTTCCTGTTTTGTGATATTCTTTTCATAACGATCAAAAGACTTCACAAAGAATGAAAAAAAAATTGTTGCTCTTTTAGATTCACAACATATAGTTTAAATATTATTTTATTTTATTAGAATGAAAGTACAAATGATTTGACATTTTTCAACTTTCTTTAATTTGATTTTTATAATTACAAATCAAATCTCTCTAATCAGGACTGTACCTAGAATTTTTGTCTTTGGGAGCAAACTCCGCCTACCTTTACTGGGCTTTTGTTTAGAGATGTTACAATTAATCAAAGATCTGATGAAAAGAACTGAAACTAAACATGCCAGTGCCAAGGTTAAGACAAGACAGTATAGTTTTATCCAAGGCATGTCTATGTATCACATAGACATGGTTAGGGCATATATGCAATGTATGGAGACAATAAGCCAGTGTAGAACATTGGAAAGCTGAGGGAAAACAGACTGAGACAGCTAAGGCCAAGAACTACATGGTGTAGAACATGAAAGAAAGGAGATGAGAAATGCATTGTGGGAAATAGCAAGACATTTTTTTTTCTTTATGGCCGCAATAGATTGAACTGATTGGTGAATGCGTATTCTGGCCTCATGTGCCTAATCAGCTCAAGATGACGATGAGAGTCGATGAGAGACGTAAAAAGAAAGTTAAACTAACCAGTATCCAAGAGAAGTTTTCTTATTGATTTAAGCATTCAAAGTAAAATTTGTACATTTGCTTGACTCATAAATTGCCACATGACTATAATTTTATGCTTGTACAGTAAACCCCCATCCACTGTATGTCACAGCCATCGGTATGGCATGGGTTGCTAACCCAAGTCCAAAGCTTCAAAATGTTATGCATTTGATACTCACACAAGAACATTATAAAGTTTAACACCAAGTTTTTATATTCTTTGATCAATCCTTACCACAAATAGAAGAGACCTTCCAGAATTTAAAAAGAATTTGAACTTTGGCAGACAAGTAAAAAGACATCTGAAAATACAAAAAGATTTCATTTAACTTTTTAGAAAATATTTGCTTTTAAAAAACTTTTAAATTGTTAGACT
>JANCMA020307237.1:0-12020 GCA_024336925.2 Zoanthus solanderi | reverse complement strand
CATGCGCTGTACTACATACACGCATGCGCTTTACTTGCTAGACTGCGTTTTGCGTCTCAAGACGAAAAAAAAAAAAAATAATAATAATAACGAAGCCCAAATTATAACTCGCTTTCCACAGGAAGCCCGAGTAATAATATTGCTGTTCAGCATCAAAATTATTATCCTTCTGATTCTGAGTATCTCATTGATCTGCATGTTAGTGTTTATACTTTGCTTATTGCTGTTACGGCCATTTTTCAGCTAGAACAAGGAATAGAAATTAAAGAGTATTCTAGGTAAGTTTCATTATTTTACAGCTGTGCTTATAAAAGCGTGAGCACTTAAAATGTCTGGAATGTTTATTGTATTGTAACCAATCACAGGCGAGATCTTCACATCACAGAAACCACACAGCTCACGGAACAATATATTTTTGTTTTGTTTCAACATTCAGTCTTTTCACACGTAAATAATTGCCCTCATAAATAGCTCCTCATTGCATGTAATTCCCCAAATATCAAATGCATAAACGCCTTCAAAGAAAAGGCAAAATTATATTTTGGGTGGAATGTGAACTCAGGGCTGTTTACTTTGTGCCCATACATGTTGAATATCGTCGGCGATCTTTCCAGTTTGCCGATTTTGCAATCAAGGAGCTTCTGGCGGCAAAGTAGTTCGAATGTTCAATCGTTTGATCGTTTGCCCACATACAGTAAATCCAATCGCCTTGATCTATATATAAAAAATATTAGCAGGGATTCTGCTATCAGAAATGAAAACATCAAGATTTTTTACTTTTACTGTCTTCATGTGAAACGTCCTTACATGGAAGATGGTCGTCGTCGAGTTTGCTTCTAAACTCTTATCTATCTAATATCGCACGATGTGATGGATGCGGTCCTCAGCACTATTCATGCGGTGTTTTAATATCCTAATAAGACAGCTTGTAATCTTAAACAAATCCAAAAACCACAGTTCGTTGTCGGTGGTGGGAAGATCACGCCTGTGATTGGTTACAACACAAACATTCCATTCAGATGTTCACGATTTAATAAGCACAGCTATAATGAAACTGTAACGTCGCAACACTTGAAGACAGCTAGTCATATTGCTCACTTCATTTTTGTGCTTCATGGCGCATGACAACACACTTGTTGACCAATCAAAACGCTCTTATTATCCAAACTATTTTATCAACATGTCAAGTTTAATGATAAACCGGTATCATTTCATGTATCATTGGTCAATCATTCGAGCTTTGTCTGGAACGTTTGTTTGCCACACGGTATATTATAGAATTTACAACAGGCGCCATCGCATTTGCTGTGGATGTAACATGGAAGAAACCGTTTGTTTGGCAGACGAAAAGCTTCTGAGCGATTTCGTCAAAATACACTCTCTCCCTCAACTTGTAAAGGTTACACAAGGATTTGATGGCGGTTACGAAGATGTATGTATCAGTGAAGGACAGAAAATGAAAATTAATAAGTTAATAGAAGCAGATACAATCGTCTCCGAAGACGAGAACTGTCAAAAAGTTTATATTCCGAAAACGTGTGACCAAAAAGTCGAAGTGTTGATGACCGGAGGAAAGAAAAGCCATTTCACATGCACCTCAATCGCTGAATTATGCGAAACTTTTCCGAAATACGTTCGTGTTTTTCCAGAATTTAGCAAGAAAAGGTACTTACCAAGGAGCTTCAAGCTTGCTCTCATAGGAATCACAAAACGAAGGAAGTTTCTCGAATGCCAGAACGAATACGGAGTTCGCATTTGTCTTCCAATGGGCCTCCAAGGACAATTCATACCGCTTCATGATGGACGGGAGTATTCTGTTAGTGAAGTTGTAGCGTCGTTTAAGTTGCCTGTTATTGTTCAGTTCATAAAATCGCAGTTTACAAGCAATTTCGGCGCTTCAGCTGTATTCAATTCCTCCCTTGGGATTTTAAAACTTTTAGATGTTTTGAAAGAAGACAAAATAGTTTACTCAGTAGAGGATACGAGACTAGGCAAAGAAATAGTGCACACTATTCCAAAGAGTATAAATGTTACTGTGATAGCAGAAAAGAAAACTAATGTTAATCATAGTTTTAGCGAGCGGATATCTGTACCCTTAAAAGGACTAGAACTTTCGAAAGAAGGCGCCATAGATGTTTTGGAATCAGAGAGCGAATATGAAACATTACAAGATAGGGAAGATTACATGCATTTATTGCTTCCAAATGTTGAAAGTGATTATATAAATGTTTTGAATTCTAAAACACCACCGAAAACTGTGCGCCATGGGGGAATCATCTCATCTATTGACCTAGATGAATGTTACGTAACAAAAGATGTCAGCGAAGTGAAAACCTCAACTGCCACAAACTACAATGATCACTATTACTCCGAAAGCGGTCAAAATCTCAAAAGAAACCGTACACCATGCCACCACAAACTGGAATACAAGGATTTGCAAATGACTCAAAGTATTTATACCACGATACATTATCAAAAACAAGTACCATCATTTGTGTGCGAACTTAAAACGCAAGACTTAAAACAAGGAGCAGAATATACCAGCTCACCAGTGGTTGAAGTTGAAAAGGTTTATTCTAAGCCTATTCCCCCTAAACCACTGGCAAAACCTAAACGCAAAAATACGTTCTACTCACTTACTTAGTTACAGGAGTTTAGCAAGAAGGAAGATTAAAAATAAGGAAATGAGTTGTTTTCTCGAAGACTGCTGATCCTCTGCTGAGATACCTGAGTCTAACTAGTTAGTAAAGTTAAAAAGCATAAATGTGCTTTAGCAAATCTTTGGTAACCTCGCCAAAAGTGTTTCATGCATCAAAAATGCTGGCAATTACAAACAAATATTTAAAAAGCTCAACACTTGGGCATCCTAGAAACGAGAGTCAGTGTTAATGAAGTGACGACAAACTTTTGTCTTGGAAACCACTCTTTAGTCACAGAGTTAAAAATACAATTACCTTCAAACCTCCAACGGAAGAGAAGTGTGACACTTAACTTGTCTCTGACCTTGAAAACGTAATTCCTACCAATCAAAAAATCATTGTTAAAGGAATGTATTTTAGGGCTTATAGTTTATCGGTTAACATACTGTAGGGTAAGTCTGTAAAATTGCTTCAGAAGCATAAAAAGGGGTTGACTGACTTATTCTAGCCGAGCTAGACAAAATTGTTTTTTAAAAACCTGGAGGGGGGCCAGGCCACCTCAATAATAATCTGGCTAAGAACAGCAACTTTTTTAAAAATAGCTTTCTTCTCAGTCGTCCACAGTTTTTGAACCACGTAGTTACAAAATGCAGCGGTCAATCAAATCCTTTTTGAAATGGTACTGTACATTTGATTTTTACAGTGCTTTGACAATTGTTGAAACGTAACAAATTGTGTTCAGTTTTGAAAGATATGGTAAATTATCTTAGTTGCACACCTAACACGGTACAATGAGGCTCCCGAAAATCCCATTTATGCAGTTATCTTGTCACCCGACCCGGAAACAGTGTTTTGTAAACAAAGTAGGAGCACTAATATGAAATAAATGGCCTTACAAAAAGTACTACCTGGTATTGATGAAACGTAAAACATAAATATAGACCTACCTTTCCAGAGTTAGTTTGCAACTTATAGAAGGAAGGAAAGAGAGAGGGATGGGATAATAACGAACTTTTACATTTTCCATTTTGCCTCCCAACCCAATAATTTTCTGCTTGGGCCGCCCATGTAGAAGTGTGCGCACTATTTACCACTTTAACATTAGAAAAGGATGGAGTTCAATAGCCCTATTCAGTACTATATATTCAGGTGCACAGCTTTAGTGTTTGTAGTTTAGGCATAACAGAGTGCAAAAGAGTAGCAATAACTTTTATTCCAATCTGATTTTCATGAACGTAAGGGAGAGTAGTGTTATAACTTTATAAATACAAGACATAGCATGTGGACTCCAACTTGCAAAAATAAAAGCTCTCTCACTCTCACGTACATTTTAAGAGTTCTTTCATTTTCTTGTTGCATTGCAAGATGAAGACTAAAATACATTAACATCAAAAAATTTCGGACCAGTTTAATTTCGGACAAAAATTTTGTCCAAATAGTATCCGTCCGAAAATTTTTAGCGTCCAAAAATTTTTTTAGTAGGCCTAGACACGTACGTACAGTAACACTAACAGTTTGTATATATTTTCTCACAGTTTAATGTTACACGACAACCGCTAAAAAGTTTGCCCTTGATAAATAAATGCGTTTCAACCGATTCAATCTTTGTCTTTTTCAATAATTACGACTGTCTCATCATCTTTATTCTCATCAATGCCGGTATTTTGATCACTTCGTTTCAAAGTTTTAGTAAACTAAAATGTGTTGACTGGCTAAATTGGATGTAGCTTATATCGATAACAAAACGAAGCCGCCGGTTCCCATCAACCGTTTGATCTGCACATAACAAGCAGGTTAAAAAAAACTTGTTTGGATTTAACCAGTCCATTACCCGAAAACAAACTAAATGGACCCGTACTAGATATGTAAATGAACTGATTATTTTGTCTCAATTTGTTCTTTTTTACCTTGAGACAAACGATACTGGAAAACGTTTGTAATTGGTGTTAGAACAGGTTTATAATAAAGTTATTTTGCTGATAAAAATGTCTGAAAATGTTGTCCGATTTTTGTCAGAAATTCAAAAATAAGTGTCCAAAAATAATTTGTCAGAAATGTTTTGGTGTTAATGTACTGCATGTGCTACTTTTTTCGGTAACTTTTCTACTGAGTTAATATATGTAACTGCATTGCAAGTTGCAGAAAAAGTTTCTTTCCTCCTGCTGCAAGGTCGAACACCCCCCCCCCTCCACCCCACCTTCCCTCTTAAATTGCTGAGCTTGAGTACAAGACTTAAACACAGAATTAAAAATCCTTTTTAGAGCCTAGTGGCTCATTGGAGCCTGCCCCCTTTTCTATAATATTAAGCAAAAGAGAGTTTTTAACCCCCTTCCTCCCCCCGATGGGACACTAATCCATTGTAGGTTAGCTTAAGGATCCCATAAGAGCGGAGAGCCGAGTTTAGCAATGGTTATACAAAGCTTCAAATCTTGGCAATACCAATGAATCGAAACTGGGCTTTTTGGTTGGATTAAGGGAGAGATCATATCACCAATTGTGCAAATTTTAAGGCCACAGAATACAATTTGTATTTAGAAATAAACGTCATCTGTGCAGGGAACAAATCGTAACACTGGTTCTTAACACTGCTCTATGTGGGTCATTCAAATCCCCTGATAGTCACTAATAAAAATATCAGGAGACTAGATTAATGTTCATCAATGTAAAAGAAATGCCACACAAATGCCAGCCCTCAAGGAACAAAAATGAGAGGTTTCATTTTTTTTTACTGTTTTCAATCTATTACACTATACTTGTCTACTACACATATTTGCTAGCAAATTAACAGGGATTTAAATAAGATTTGGATATAAAGTTTCTCAAAAAGACAGAATGAAATGTTTTGGTCTATACATGATGTTTTTAAGCTTGCGTTACATCGATGTAGCATGACGTCACACAAGTAGCATGGTTTGGGTGTGTTCTTTGTTCCTAAAGAATGTTTGGAAAATCTTTGCTGGCTACTTAAAGCTACATTAACATACAATGTTTAGTAGCAAATTAACAAAATGTGAGTTTTAAATATTTTTGGATACCATTTGCCTGTAATAAAACCTAACAACTGAGCCATTTTGTGCACACCAAAACTTGTAAAACACTTACTGATCTCTCCTGGGTTGATGATGACTTCATGTCGAGGATCACATTCACTAGCACACTCTGGGGGTGGTTCCAGAGTCCATTTCTTCCTCCCTTTAATCTGTGCTTGCCATGAGGGGTGGCCAACTTGATCAATCTATAAAGATGGTTTTATCCAATGAAAAAAATTTTTTTTGTTTCAATGCTAGCCATCAAATTTGACTTAAAACAACCTAACCTGATTTGATTTAAAGGTCATTGTTTCTTCGAGGTGACCAAACGGTAGTTTACCTTGAGTTAAACTAATCAACAGCAATAAAAAATTTTCATCTGGATAGAATTCATTAACAGATTAATTAAAAGATTGTTATAAGAATTAAGTAACAGACAAGACTCAGAGCTTGCCATTTGAGAATCCCTGCAGTGAGTGAAAAAAAAACACACCTAAATTGTAAGGTGAGTGATTTTTTCCATTGAGAAAGTGCATGTGGTTATAAGACTATACTGTAAATCCTAAAGTTTCCTTGTTATATATCATATCCCATTCTCACTTCGAATACATTAGCAAGTAGGCAAGTGATTTATTGCTCTTCTCACATCAATTTTGTGTGAGCGATGGCAAGCGAGAGCGATTCACTCGCCTCAAATGGCAAGGTCTAGCTATGGTCTGCTGCATTGTGTGTGTTTTCAGAAAAATTATAGGGGGTGTTTCAATATCAGATCAGCCCAAACATTATCCTAAATAAACATATATACTTTTCAACTTAATTGAATTTTTTTTTGCCAAAAATAAATATAATTTGAAGAGAATGCATGAATGCCAACATGGTTTGTCAATGCAGAGTGCACTCAAGATTTTCAAGTCTCTAACTCAATTTCCATTCAAAAACTTGTTTGACATGGTTTGAAGTTTGGTTCAAATACAGTAGCAAGTATTATTACATAGATATGAGTGTTTTACCAAAAAATAGACAACTTGTATTTTCCATACAAAACTACATCCGGGATACGAGTAAGATATTTTCCATATCCTCAGTAGTGAAGATATCGCTGATGTCATTCCTTTGTTTATCCTTTGTTTTTCGTCTAGTTTTTCAAATTTTCGAAACACTCATATCTATGTAAGAAAAAGAAAGTTACAAGTTGGCTTGAACATGTGAAGTTTATCTTCTCAAAGGAAAAAAAATTTAACTGGTTCGCTGTGCTTACTCGTGGAAATATTTTTTCCCCTCAAAGATAAACTTCATATGTTCAAGCCACCATGTAATATCCTCTGTATATTGTCTTACGTGAAGGTGTGCTCCTGGATAACCCGGGCAGCCCATGAAAATCCAGTCTGTTTTACTTGATTCAGCATTCTCAGGAAGGAAATAGGGTCGAGAGTAGTGCTTCCGCAACTTGTTGGCTGCTGCTGAGTCACAGTTACTCCTAGCAGAGAAATCAAACAGCTAAATGTGAAGTACCTCATCTTTTTTATGACCTTTTGATCAGCTGTACTAACCAATTTTTTATATAGAATGTTTTTTCTCATGTTCACATCAGTTTGACCTGACTTTTCGAGTGGTCATCGTGCTGGCTTAATTTGCATACAATGGATGTTCAATATTATTATTAATGCCAAGATTTAATCATTTTTCTTTATATTCCAGAATGATTTATAGGTACAGAATATCTGCCAAAAGTTTTGTTAATTGCACATCAAGGTAGCCTATCGGTAAATGTTTTTAAAGCTTATTAGGGTCATACAAATTAACAGGACAGTGCCATATAGAAATTTTTATAGTTTAAAAAAATATATATAAAAAAAACAAGAAAACACAAACTTGTCTGTCATTTTTTTGAACAATAAAACAGATATAAATTTGGATTTTTGTTTTCTTTTATTATATTTACAGTACTTGCAGATAGGCCACACCTGCGTATAGGCTGCACACAAACTTTGCATTTGTTTTGGTAGGAAAAAAAAGCTATTGGTGATATGTAATCAGAGGTTGAGCACCACAGTGGTGAAAAGCCATTACCAAGGAAAACTGAAATGACAGGGTGGCATTAGAACAAAATGAATGAGAACAAATCAAGCATATATATAAACATGACATGAAGTTTGAAATTTGATGCCATTTGATTGGTCAAAACATTGCACACTACTTAGTTACACAGAGAAGCAAATAAAAAAAAAGAGATACATGCACTATGCCATTTGCCACATTGCATAAACAACAGTCTGAAAAACTCTTCATTTGAAGCCACAGTTTGCCTATTTCAGAGAAGAAATGAATGGAGCTATATATACATTAAAATTAAAGTCTTATAAAATGGACAGCTAGATATGGGGCATTCACATTTCTGGAAAAAGCTGGAAACCCGAAAATGGCAATTTCTTATTGACACGGTTGAGAAGTGTCAAATGAAGATGACAAGTTTACAGTGGCTGTTTTTGAAGAACTTGGAAAAGAGGAAAAAGTGTAGGGATATTGGACATTGGAACTCAGCTAAATTAATTGCAGCATATTTTATTGAGAATGGTGGTGGAAGATACAGACTTGGTATTCAGTTAAATGTGTTGCATGTTAGAAACAATTTGAAGTGAGCATTAAAATGTCAGTTTATTGTAAAATCTCAAGACCATGAATATTAATAGTGTCAAAATGCTTGTACCCATATATAAGCTGTACCCCTTACTTTGCCTTTGGTTCCATTTTTCCAAAAAAAAAAAAGGTGTGGCCTGACCACAGGTAAATACAGTAATCAATTAGTACAAATAGTATCAAATTGTTTTGTAACTTGTACAGCAGTTCTTGGTTTAGAAATACAACAAAATCAGTTATATAGCAGCAAATTGAGTTGGTAGCTTTGTAACTCTGGAAATATTATAGAAATCAAAGTATTGAAATCACTGAAAGCACTATAATTTATATAAAACATCAAAATGAAGGTTTCCTTTCATCTTTTGTAAGGAAGATCAAAACCACGGATAACAGTTGAAACATCTGTTCATAACAATGATCATAAAACTTTCAGCCTCAAAAAAGAAAAAAAGATTTCACTTTTTAAAAATGGTGGTTTATGCATGGCTTCAAACTTATATTATATTTCCTCAGTATAAAGAGAGCCCTTAATAAGGAGCATTTACCATAGCAATTATCACCCCATTTGTAATCAATATCGAAATTGTGAACAAGTTATGGTCCAAGTCCAGCCAAATTTTCGAAATAGTGTTACAGTAACTGAACATGCTCACATTCCCCCACCCTACCCCGTCGCGTCAGATTGAACGAAACGTGTTGTGCCTCGTCATCACAAAACATCCGCAACAATGCCAATGGTTTTTGAGATTTTTTAAGTGTTAAGAATTCAAAAGATTTTCATTTTACCAAAAAGTGATCAATTACTCTATCAAGAAACTAATTTTATTCCTTTCTCTATATAACACAAAAAAAATACTTTGAAGTAGCCTTTCGAATTAAAAAAATAAGCTTAAAACTAGAAAGCAAATTTGAGACTCAACTCACCAGCCAATATACCAAGGGTTGCCTTTCATCTCAGAGTCTTTCTTAGGCATGTTAAAAACTTCCTTCAATGTTTTAAAGTTTGTATTGTACGGGAAGAATTGGCAGTTGCTTTCCAGCGCTTCTAACGCTGGACTGTTTGGACCGTATACCCCTTTGAAATAATCAAAGCTGAACACTTTCTGGGCTGACCAATCTTTTGTACCATCTTTGATCACCACAGGACGGGAAGTGTAGGCGTAATTTCTGAAGAACTCTTCCTTTGTTAGGTTAGAAAGTTTCTCGACCCCGTGAACATTGCGACAAATTGAGCAGTTGACCGGAGGACGAAACATATCCAAAATTATTTCGGGATAGGGATAGAAACAACTTTCCCGCTCTAAATCCATATCAAACCACTTTTCTGCAAGAAATTTGTATACCATTCGGTGGGTTATATACTTCTTCCTGTAAGCGACTGTTCCAGCACCGATTAACACAGCAAGCACAGTAAGAACAATACCGAAGGTAAACAAGGCACCAAATCGATTAGAACGAAGTACTTTCAACGAAGATGATTTTAATAAATCATTGTCGCTTATTCCCAAAGTTTTTGCGCGTCGTCTGATAGATATAAAAGCATCTTTTAAGGCTTGCAATTCCTTATCTTTATCATTGGTCTTAGTAGCCATGTTCTCTGCTTGGAAACCAATTCTCGACAACACGGAAAATCATGATAATTTTTCCGTTTGAAGTCAAATATACTAATTTAAAATACAAACACTTATAAGAACAAATAATACCGGTGGGAGTGGGGGAGAGGCAAATTTGTCTGCCGCAAAATATTCCATTCAATAAAAATTTTAGTAATTCTGTCCGAATTCAAATGGACCTCGACAGTCTCGAGTAGGAATTTTCGAAAACTTGGGATAACGTCTGGATCTTGTCCTAAAAGTGGGAAATTTCGGTATTTTCGAAAATTTAGCGTTCCATTCGGGCGCTTCCGGTTGAATATTCTCGTTCTCGTTTCCAAGGCCTTTCAAGAGGCGAGGCTGGGTAAGGCAGCAGCTCACCCGAGGTCTGGTACGAGCTAGTCTCAGAATCGTAAATTGCGCTAACAAAGAGCCACAGTTAACTTGTGTGGTGTTCTTTTATAAAATCAAAATGTGAGATTTTCTAAATAATCTAATGAAGTTGTCCCTCAACAGCATTTTAGTAAAATATAAAACGAATAAACGCAATTGCTGCCTACAGCTGTATAAAAACAAGTTGGATAAAATCTAAAAACTTTTTTAAAAATCTGAGCTTTCGCCGTTCTACGGCATCATGAGAGATATGATAAAATGTTGAGCAACCTCGACAAATATAATTGAAAAAGGGGGGTCTCTAGGGTGTATAACAACGCATTGTTCGGAAAAGGTTTCTCTGGCAAGCTTTTTTGGTAATTTAGCAAAGATTTTCTTTGAAAAAAATGTATTTGGTATAAAATAACATACTACATTCTTTATCATATCATTTACACGGACGTTCCTTTCGATATTGCAAAGTCTATGTGGCAATGGGGTTTTCGGAAAACGAAGACCAAAAACCAAGACCCAAAATTTGAAAAAATACTATGAAAAGCAAGGAAATCAGCTGTTTTAGTTCTCACTGGAACCTAGTAGCGTTTTTGGGCAAATAACCCAAGGGTTTTCGTTTTCCGGATCCGGAAAAGGAAGACCCTCAGTTAAAATCAAATTATAAAACAGGAAATACATAAACAGATCAATGGTGTTATTCTTAAGGTGCAATCTTTCACAGAACACTAACGTTTATTAAATTGCAACTAACTAGGTATTGTTAAAACACCTCCGAGCTTTTTATTTATTTCCTGTTTTATATTTAATTCCGGTGTAACAGCGGATTTGGCCCCCCTGCCGGCTTATTAGAGAAGGCTTCTTAGAAATGGCTTATTAGAGAGAAGGGCTTATTAGAGGGAACAGCTTATTAAAGTGGGGGGGGGACTTATAAGAGAGGAGGGCTTATTAGAGAGGGGGCTTATTACAGTGAGAACTTATTACTGAGGAGGACTTAGTAGACAAGGGAAATCTTTTATTTCATTTCGAACGAGCCTTTAATTTCATTTGGGATAAATAAGCCCTTTTATTTCCTTCAGGATAAGCCCTTTTATTTCCTTCAGGATAAGCCCTTTTATTTCTTTAGGATAAACCCTTTTACTTCTTTAGGAGAAACCCTACGCACATGCGTACAATGACCTCTGCCAACGCATGGTTGAAACAGCAACGGCTGAACTGTCAAAGCTGGCGTCGCTCAGCGGTGAGAAAGTGCATTTATTACCATTTTACAGTGCCCTACAGAGAAAGAAAGCCCGAGTTTACACAGCTATGCGATTGTCCCTTTAAAATACAGCAGTAAACAACGATATTTTTTGATATGAAAGTAATTTAAACACCTGATATAAAGAAACGTAAAGCGGGATTTGATACCATGACCTCGGCAATACCGGTGGAGCCTTCTACCAAAAGGACTTTAAAGGTACAGCCGTTGGAAGCAGGTTAATTATGGTGTGTCCATTTAGGCCACTTAATGAAGTAAAACAATAATTGTTGCACAAAGTTGACATTTCAACAATGATCGTCGAAGACCTTATGCACTTATCAGCGGCCATCCCGGGGGGTTGACCCCGGACCCGCGGGCATTTGTACCAAGACATTTGCAAATTCCCCCTACCAAGGGCAAATATTCTTCCACGAAAAGCTACCACTCTCCTTCCCCCGGGGAGCATAACTTGAAAGGACTCCCAAATTGTAACGAA
>JANCMA020307133.1:0-12020 GCA_024336925.2 Zoanthus solanderi | reverse complement strand
ATTTTTTCAGAAGACCAACTTGTCAATTGCGTTTCCAAAATGCACTCATCCCCAACAAAAAATATTAAAAACACTTGCCCATCTATGATTCATTCGAGGTGTCCAGTAGCCACATGCCCTCCTCGAGGGCCTATTTTCTAACGTTGCCTCTCATTAGGATTACACTGTCTACAGCGACCGTTGGAAATCAAACTCGACTGACATTGAACTGTTTGGCTAGGCCGCCTGTGACCGCTTTCTTTTGAACCTTTCTTTAACAGTATCAGTAACGAGGCCAAAATTTGACATAATTAAAGCAATTCAAGAAACTTTTAAAAGTTTAGTTTATCAATAAAACATAAATGTTTAACAAACAACACCAACAAAAATGACGGTACTATTATTGTAATAATTGTACTTTATCACGCTGAGTTGAGAAAACGCTCGTGATTAAATTCAATAAAGAAATCACTATTTTTGTGGTTCAGGTGTCGTCCAAGTCGGTGAAAGGGTTTTTTACGATCAGTTTCTCTTTTTAAACAAAAGTTGTTATTAAAGCTACTTCTTAGATAAAAGATAATACAGATCCACAAAAAAACGTGCCTGGTCGCCTTTATTGCTGACATCTTCGTGTCAACTTCACTTCCTGCTTTTCAGTCTAATTTGCGATTCAATTCAGTCAGCTGCAGACCAATTTTCAAACTTCTTTTTCAATAACTATTTAAAAAATATTGTTTATGGCTAAGCCCAGCTGCATAATTGAAATATTTTTTTTGTTATGTTAGTTGTTCTCAAGTATTGAGCATTTGTTCTAAACGCGTGATCTGTCAGCCAAACTCACCAAAAACCACAAGTTTCTTTGGATTTCGAAGGTAGTCCAAATTTTGCCCTTGCCATCTTGACATAAAATATCTTTTAGCAGCAATTGAACAGCTTTATCTTTACTGCTCCGACATAGACTAGGTGTGTGCATGAGAAACATCAAAGCCGTAGGAATACTCTACTCCAACATTTAGTTGGATGAGTGAGAAATCGCCAGCCTTTGAAACTGCACAAGTAATTTGTCGGCTGTCGCTTTCAAACCTGGTTTCCAGTCACAAGCTACGTGAACGGTGAAAGCATTTGAAAAGTTCTTATCTGACCGTGAAAACAGGTTTATCGTTAGGATAACAGAAGAGGAGACGGAAGAAACTGAAGATCTCCTTTGTCTTCTGTCTCCATTCCTGCTTCCGTTGCTTCCGTTCTTAATAAAAGCAAAATACTATAGATGCAAATGGAAGAGAAAAGCTGAGGAAAGTGTTTGATTCTTCTTGTTAGGTCAGCTGTCATTAATGTGCTTGCGTTCGGTCCGGCGTTTTGTAAAGAGAAACTATTACTAGCGGTAAACTAGTGTGAGCTGCGTCGGTGTTTCTAAAAAAACAATTTAGTGATAAATATGTAAATTCTACACCGTATATAGAGAGAAAACTTACTGACGTTTCGGACGTTAGTCCTTCATCGGAGTAAAAGAGAAAGTGACAGTAAAACTAAAAGGGGTGAGTTTATATAGGCAGAGAGAGAATTAAGTAGCCAATAGAAACGCGTTGGGCAAGGAAATTAAAAACAAACGATGATTAAGAACATAAAAATGAATAAATTAGAGAAAAAAGAAGCGTTCATTCATCCCTTTGGGATTAATAGTGCCCAATCGGTAAATAAGTCGCATCTCTTTGGTTTTGCGACAATCGTCGCCCCTAACCAAGGATAAACCGAAGACAATAAAATCAGAAGGAGAGTGGTTTTGTACATGTTAAGAACTACAGACCAGTTACTGTTCTACCTATTGTGGATGCAAAGTGTTTGAGCAACTGTTTTCGGAGAAGGTAACACAGTACATCGAAACCTACCTGAATAACTGCTAAACAGTATATCGTAAAAGGAATAGTTGTATTACAACATTACTGAAGCTAGTTGAGGATTGGAAGTATTCACTTGACAACAAAAATGTAGTTGGAGTGCTCTCGTCTGACTTGACTCCTTATTTTCACCGTTATTAATGGCAAAATTAAAGGGATACGGGCTTAGTGACAGTGCTATTGGTTTGCCAAAGTCGTTTTTCTCAGAAAGAAGAAATAGTGTGAGAATTGGAAAGAAGCGAATGGCGACAAATTCAGCGAGGTTACCCCCAAGGCTCGAATCAGTTTGGCCCTTTGATTTGGAATATATACCAAAATGATCTGGTATACAACATTGGGAATAGTAACTTAAACTGTATATTTCAGTTGTGGATTTTTGTATGTATAAAATATCCTTACCCTTCTAATGGTGTTGGTAAAAAAAACTTCGATTACGATTTTTCTTCATGGTGTAATTTGCGTTTAAAGTTTGGAAAAATCACTTCCGGATCACCTTGATCGAGCGATTGGAGGCTGGTAACTACCATATTAATTTCTGGTCCGTGACGTCAAAAGCAGAATTTAGTAGTGAGACTGAGAGTCCGGACCAGTTTCTATATATCTGCTCAATTTACGTAGCTCCAACACACCTCGCTACCATATTTTACAAGAAAATGGAACAGATATAGAAAACAGGACCGGTCTCTCACTACTAAATTCTGCTCTTGACGTCACGGACCAGAAAACAATATGGTAAAAAAGGAAGATTGGAGTCATTTTGAGGCTAAGAAACCTCTTACTAACTAAGGCTAGGCTTAGAAGTTACGAAATATTTATTTTATCACAATTAACGTACTGCCAGGTAGAGTGGCATTTCAGTTACCAGCGCACCACCGTGTAATATCCTTTATATATATATGAGGGTATTTTAGAATATTACATAGTATAAATTTGAAATTCATCTAATAGTAAATTCAAAACCAACAACTCATTTTAGTTAGAGTATATTGGGGTGGTTAGGGTGGGTAAGTATTGGGGTAGTTAGGGTGGGTAAGTATTGGGGTAGTTAGGGTGGGTAAGTATTGAGGTGGTTAGGGTGGGTAAGTATTGGGGTAGTTAGGGTGGGTAAGTATTGAGGTGGTTAGGGTGGGTCAGTAATATAGTATTCTTAGAAAGGCAGATAGGTGTCCTATACTGTAAACTAGAATTTATGGCACGGTAATAAAGTCCAAAGTTATTATTTATCAGTACCATTCTTATTATCATTTCACGATCGAGACATCACGCGCGCTTCTGTCGCTTGTAAAAACCAAGCTTTACGGTGTACCTGGCTGGGTGGGAATTTTTCAGAGATATTTAAAAGTTTATGAGAATAGGGGAAACCTTATGGCTAGGGTGATAGACAATGCTTTCTCTGGTAGCTAACACAAGGCAGCACAGAAATAATTAGTCGGCAGCATTATCATCGAGAAGTATTTTGTGCGTTCGTGAAATGTTCGTGGGGAACTACGAGGAGCCGAAAACGCCAAGAATAGTCTATATATTTTTTAACATGAGCAGCTTTTAATTGAAACATCTAATTTTAAAACAAAAAAAAAAAAGAATAACAAGATAGTCTATACCCTACGGCCTATGTCTATATTAAATTGCATACTTAACACACCTTAAGCGTATTTCAGCTGACGAACATGTTTTTGCTTTATGCAGTTTGCATTTCTTCAGTTAGTAATTCATGTATTAAACGACAGGGTGTTTTTTTAAGAAATAAAATTGATTTTGATTTTTTTTTTAATTTTACACATCACATTGTATTAATTACTGGTTATAAGTGTGACTTATGGTAGATATGCCCTCCGATCTCATTATCTTTGTTGGAAATAGACGGATAGGACAAGAACTTATGTAATACTTTAACAAAAAATACCATTATTTGTTTTTTTTTTATTAGTATACATACATGAAACGAGCCGAGACAGTTTTTAGTGGGCATTGAAAGTTGATTCAGCAGCTGCATTTGTTGTTGCTTTGATGCCTGACACCTTTTCGTTATGAAGTATTGAATGACTTTATTAAATGAACAGGTAAAAAGAAAAGTAGCAACAAAATAAAAGAGTACAAAATTATTTCAATCAGCAAATGCATCAATTGGTTTGTCACGAAAGCCCATAAATGAATGTCGATTAATGACATGTCATATGTTGCAAAAGTCAGATTCATAAAAGAATCCGTGAGACACCGAGGTAACAAGTTTTGAAAATTATATTTTTTATACTGAAGTTGTTTGTAACCTGTATTAAAGTGTTTAATGTTTTAATTCCTTTTAACTTTTTTCAGATAACATTCAAATATGAATTTGTTAAAAACTTCAAGCTGGCTTGTTCGCAACTCGAGCAAAAATCTTTAATCAATTTTAATCAATTTTTCGTTTCTTGATAAAAGTTTTAGGCCTTTTGCCATCTGCTCTCTTTATACTAAATAATAACGGTCTATGCAAATTAGATTATTGCAGACTGGTTGCTAATGAAAGCGAGATCCTGTTTCTTTTTTGTGCTAAAAACCTGAACTATCTTTGCAGTTTGATGGTAATAATAATTGTTATATTTTTACGGGGAAAAAGAATACACTTCCGTACTTCGTTATCGGTTAACGTTCTATTTACTATTTTAAAACGTATTAGACACTGTGGCTATAACCTGTGCTGTTATACGTTGTTTTTGAATTAGTGCGTCTGTAAAACTGATTTCGTTGCTTTAATTTCAATTTAGCTATAGACCGGTAGAAAAATTTCCCAGCTGTTTCATTAACTCACTCTTGCTAAACTTACGAATTACGGACATTTCATTTCTGTTTTCAGGTTGCGTTATTTTTAACAAGACCAAAACAAAGGAACCGTGGTACATACATATTTCTCATTAACAGAGAAATTCGTACAGTAAAGAGTTGAGAAAAATACAGGATGATGAACACTCTAGAAGAACTATTTCTAATTGCTGCACTGAAGCAATATTTTGAAAACCTTTCAGTTGAAAGAAGTAGCAAGATTTTGTTGTAAATACGTTTGCAAATTTATGCTCGTGTCAATCAATCAACCTCTGACGTCAATGAGTAACAACTGACATATTCCGTCGGGTCTTGGAAAGATGTAGTTGTTCTCGATTGGGCTTTGAGAGGTGGTACAATTTTTCCCTTCAAAGCATCTTATTGTTGGTGGAAGACGATCTTTAGGGGCTCGTCTTTATCACGTTTCGACATACGACAAGAAATTTTGCCATGGCAGTCCAAATGGCCACGTCGAACGGCTCTATCGTTCGACCTCCGCGGCCTCAGAGATGTAGTAGTAGCGGTGGACCTAAATTTAAACTCCTTCACGAAGGAGATATTCAAGTTTGTCGTTTAAACCACAGTCGGACGTTAATCAGCAAAGTATTAAGCTCCAAGTTTCTCCGAAGATGGGAAGCTCATCACGTATATCTGGGAGATTTTCAGTTGTATTCCGCAACGGTAAGTTGGAAGATGCGAGTACTGTAGATACGTTACATTGTTGTTGCTTTTATTCACTGTATATTTCTTAACAATTTTTTTAGTATCGCTAGAACGTCGGATAAACCGCCGTATTTCGGGGCTGTTATTAGGAAAGCAGTGAAATACACTACCTTTTTCTTGTAGGAGCATAGCTTTGTTGTGTTTTTGAAGGACAAGTTTTCTACTCGTGTGTGAAACTCACAAAAAGCACAGGTTTTGTAGTAAGCGATGCGAAGGCGAAGTCGAAGTCGAATGTAAATAAAAAAGGAATGCTTTAATTTCTACAGCCGAACACTGTTTTAAAGATGAATATATTTTTAAAAATTGGCATTTTTATTTGCTTATTGCAGGTTTTCACGAAAGATAAGAATTGCCTCTAGCTATACGCCAAGACTAAATTCGGATTTCGTTAGTTATATCTTATGATCATGCTTTTGTAAAATCCCACATCGTTTGGCCAGTAATACTTTATCTCGTGCTCTGACAAAAATTGTTCCTTAAAATGTTTTCATAAGTTTCCGATTTTAATGGTAAAGTTTAATTTGGACGTGTACCAGTGGTTCAGTAATTGGATTTCACCTCGTCAGATCAGCTCTCACACATCTTCCAAGATGGATCGATAATGAAAGCGATATTTAAAGATCTCTAAAGACTTTTTTAATTTGGGTTTTGTATCGTTACTTTTTCCTTGCTCTGACCATTCTGAACATTCTCGTGAAAGAAGCTTTTGCACATAATTTTTGTGAATATGTTTTTCATGAATTTAAAGTGCATCTTTGGTTAAAAAGTCGATCGATTATATTTGCTATTCAAATTCATAGAATATGCCTTATTCTTTTGGGTAGAATCTAACAATCGTTTATACAATGGTTGACAAATCAGAAAGGAATTTAATGTATTATTCTGTGTATCTCTCTGCATTTACTAAAAAGCGCGAAGAGAAAACTGTTGTGCAAAGCCAAAGCTAACCCCAACATATTACACCGCATTAATGGCCGAAGTTGCTTGAGAAACATAATTGAGCAGATGTATCGAGCTGCAGTTACGCTCAATTAATATTTATTTGGTGAAACTCAGAAAAAATTGGTTCTTTCTGTAGCTGAAGGAATCAAGCTAAAGGTTGGTAGAATAAAATTTAACGTGATATTTTGAAATACGAACTTCCTCTACCATTGGATGTGCTTCGATGCGCGAAGCCCTGCAAAAGCTCCACTAGTCACGATGTCTTTTACGAGACTTGCCCTTAACTTAAAACCACACTGTCTCTCGATCAAATAGTTTCTTTATTGCTGAAAATTATGCAGATAGACACTTTCATTATAAATTCTATTCTTTTTATTGAAATTAACCTTTCTTACTGCCAAGCAATGGGACATATAGTTTGTCATTTGATGATTTTTCGACTTAAAGCTCTTATTTTTGTTATTGTCTTGCCGTAATAATATCATGTTTGTCAATATAAACAGATTACTTTAAATTTTAAACGGTGCTCATATATCTTAATAAAATATTCATCATTTTCTCCCGTTGTGGTCTTACTTTCTTCGGTTGCCTTTTTTACATAAAATAATAAATAAATACCATCAGTATTATATAATCAGTAACCTTGTTTAAATCATTTTTAGCGGTAGGCATTTCGATAATAAATTCTGTTTTACAGTATAGCCTTGATATATAGGAAACAAAATTCCCATGTCCGACTTTTGTGCCCATGCACATTGATCTTTCACACATTTAATTTGATTGACAGATAGGCTTCATTCATTCTTCATATTTTTAAGTATCTATTATTTGTCGGGTTTCTTTAGTTGTATTGTCTTCGACTTTGTTATCTTTTGAAAAATTCATTATATTGCTGTAATAACTTGTTTTTATGCATGAATTTTGTTAGATTGGATTTTGTTCTTTCATTTTTTTCTATGTTAAATATAATAACTTTTCAGTCGGCAAGAGCTACCTTAATTTCTTTTGTTTTACAGACAGGATCCACCCATACAATATAACCATACATGATCAAAGCAAGCTCTTTTTTTTTATAGCTCTGTTGACCAGCAACATAAAAACAAAATCCATCTTTAATAAAGACTGGGAAAAAAATTAAATAAATTTGATTTAAAACTTTACAGGAGTTGCTTTAATACACATTAAATTGAAAAGTTAATTTTTCATTGCTTAGGACTCAAGCTGTGTATATTATTACTTGAAGAATTTTAGTGAGACTGCTTGTCCTTATCCTGGCAAAATGGTCAGAATTTACTTTACAGCTCTTTTAGAATTTTTTTCATTTAACATTTTGTAAAACAAAAATCTGAGTTTTTGGGTTGTTATTTAGTCCTTCCCACAATGTCAGACTTAAGAAAAAAAATTCTGCAACTGCTTCTTTAATTAGAAATATCAACACAACGTTTAATAATAGCATACCAAAAATATTAAAAAAATTCTCACAACAACTTGAACATTCAGTTCTTGTTTAGAATTATAAGAAAAAACTTTTGAAGTTATTTTCTCTCACATAGTTATACTGATTTAATGCATGAGATGAATTGCATGATTTTTATAAGTTCATGTGTAGCACACAGTCTGGTACTGATGTTAGATTCAGCATAGTTGTGTAAATTTCTGTTTGGCTGTTAATATCAATCCACTTTTTAATCAATCCAATTTTGATCCGGATTTATCCCTATAAGGCCGGATTTACCCCACTCTAACAGCAATCTCTCCAACTCCCACTCTCTATCTCGCTCAATTCAAGGCATCCTTCTTCTCAGTTTCAGTTTCAGTTTATTTATTTTCCATAAAAACATAAGTACAGACTTTCAAAATTATAGAAGATTGTTACATAAACTACTAAGACGTAAATTGAAGTAAAAGGAATAAAAGTATTAAATTTTTTTTCTGGTGAGGAAACTTTAATAGAAACCAACAATCTTGTTCTCGATCCTTCTCCACTTGCATCTTCCACATCTTCTTTGGTCATCCTCACTTCCTCTTGCCCTTCACTTCAAACTCCAACACTTTCTCAAAACATGCCCATCATCCCTCCTCAAGACATGCCAGTACCATCTCACTCGATTCACCTTTGCCATCTGAATCACTGTTTCCTTCAATCCCAACATCTCCATTAGGCCCTCTGTCCTCTTTTTCTCCATCAGTTTTGCACATCCACACATTGCTCTCACCATTGCTCCCTTGGTCCTTCTCAAAATTGCCATTTCATTTTCCCTCAAACACCATGTCTCATTCCCATATAACATCACCAATCTTACACAACTCCGATAAAACATTCCTTTTGATAAATCATTCCTTTTTGAGTTCAGCAAGTCCTTGCATTCCTTGAACTTCACCCACCCAATTCTTGCTCTTGCTGTCACAGCTGCCTTGCAACCACCACTTGCATTCACCCTATACCCCAAATAACAGAAACCTCTCACTGTTTCCACCTCTTCACACAACTCCTCCAACGTTTCTACTAATCCATCATCAACTTGCTTGCATCTTCTACACACAAAATCTCTTCCCAACCTTGGGGTCACCTGACTGTATTTGCAATATCCTGATGATGGCATGTGATATGCCAAACATGTCAATTTCAATATGTCATGGTGTACATCAAAGTTCGAATAATTTACTGCTTCTTCAACCATGTCTTACATCAATAATTAAGTTAATCACTTTGCAGAACAGACGCTACGAAAAGTTTTTCAGAGACCACTATAATTCTATTACAGCACACGTACGTGGAATATGAAGATTTCCAAAGCAGTAACCTGCTGTTCCTGCCACAACATGAGAACCCCTCCCAGCAGCCTGCACATCCCTGATACGGCCACCAGTACCTGTCGTGGCACCAGGAAATGGGGCAACACCTATAACAGTAAAACATGTACTGTAAATATGATTGGTGTCTTGAATTTGAATTTGTTAATCCACTAGTTACAGTAGCAACACATGGTCAATATTAACATGGTCCAAACAAACATTTTGAAAAACTGAAGGTCATGTAATGAGTTTTGATACCTTTAAATAGAAATATTTCTTTGCCAGTCAGGTTGTCTGTTACCTCTTGAGTTTTGCAGCTGCTCTCACCCTGGAACCTTGTTGAGCAGCATTAAACTTGAACAATGCATAAACTAACATTATATTTTGTTCTCCTGCTCTTATTATAATTAACACATGAAGACTAAATTTTGTTTTTATTGTCTTAATGTAATTCTTAATAAATGAGTATAATAACATAAAATAAAATTTCACTCCTTTTGATGGTAACATTCTTTGTTGATATTTGTGTTATGGTACTCAGGTGTTGCACATTATGCACAGAAGTCGGAACTTTTTTAATACATTTTAAGTGTTATTAATTTACTGACATATTTTATTTTATTAAGTGAAAAATAAAAATTGGAGAATTAACTCGAAGGTTTGTGCACATTTGTGATTTATTCATGACGATATCAGATATGTACACCATGACTGTGCTACAGGTCAAAACCTACCTGTAGCTGCCAGGCAGCAACTTTAAAGCTGGATGCTGGTATAAATATGTTCTTTATTCATACTGAGAAGATATAGCACTAACATTTTATATATACATATAACTACACTAGTTCCCAGTCATGTCGCCACTGAAACAGCTGCAAATTTAATCAACTAAGCATAGCATTGGAGTTAAGAGCTCTAGATCTCTAACTCCCAATTTTTTTTTACCTGTTGGAAAGTTGTGAGTTTCAGCAGTGAATATTATGTGTCTCTTTGCTTCCTGTTTTACTCTAAACCTACTGGCTGTTTTGGGTTCTTGTGGTAACAGAACTGGAACTTTATAACCTTTAATTGCACTGGAAAAGTGAAAATGAACATAATAAATTAAAAATTAAGAAAGCTCAGTGGCAACATTGTGATATCAAATCCCATCTGGCCAAAACAAACTCCCTCTAGCGATGTTTTCTTTGAGAATCAAAACCAAACATCAACTTCTATAAAACTGGAGGATTCAATAGACTATGACTCTAAGGCCCCTATTCACATGGGAAAAAATAAATAAAAAAGTTGGGGGGAACAGATTTTTGGCATTATACAATACCAGGTCTTGATACCCAAGTATAACCAAGAGAAATACTAGATTTTCCACAGTGGCTAATGAGGAATATCTATGAAAAAGAAACTAAGCATGTGATCATTCACTCACTTTTGCTGACTAAGGAAAAACCATGGTGTGTAAAGACTTAAGTTTCAAAAATTTAATAATAAAAATATTTTCTTTGCAATAGCTAAAACTTCAACCTCAAAACATTTTGTTAATGGCATGACCATAAAGCCAGTGATTGGTTCATGAATTCATTACCACAAGTGATTCAAAAAGTTAGTCTTTTAACACAAAACTTAAAATGCAGACTATAACAAGTCAACTCAAGTGATATTTCATCTAGTATATACTTGACTAAGACAGGGTTGCCACTATTTACTTGATGTGAAATTCAAGGACTTTTCCATGACTTTCCAGGACTTTTTCAAGCAAATCCAGGACCTTCTCTATCAACTAAAACCTGAACGCTTTACATATTTTTTTCAAAACAAACTTTATTATTTGGCTTTACTGAACTGGTTGATCCTGACAATGAAAAACAACCCATGACAGGTCACTTTGGACAAAAATCAGGCTTGCAAAATCGCTGCTTTTGTTGTACAGCACTGTTGTATCAAAAATCTTTTAACTAACAGCATATTTTTATCATCAGGACTTTCCAGAATTTTCAAGGACCGTGGCAACCCTGCTAAGATTCGCCCTTTGTTAGAACATGCAATTCCTATCTGGGGCATCCTACTGCAGCATAATTATCTAGCTGCTGAAATAGCAAAACGTTCTGGATAAAGGTCTAAGAATCTTTGGTCTCCCAAATGAGACATTGGAAACTCCTGGGGAAATATTTTTATTAAATAGGTGTCTTTAGCCTATCCATGTCCCAGAAAAGGAGATTTAAAATATGAATTAACTGGTACATTATGCACAATCTTGCTGATTAACTCATTATGATTACATGAACAATCATCATGACTATGAATGCAATTTAAGCAAGTATGAAAGATTAGCCTCAAAAAAACATTGTAGAGATCTTAGGTTTGAAACCACTTGAAGGCCGAAGAGTTTTTTTAAGATTTTTCTTTTTCCTTAAAGAATGAGATAATTTTAAAAAAATCAATGGTGTAAACATGGAGATATAATAATATACTTATAGATCAAATTATTTCTTTAACAAATAAATTAAAGAAGCCTAAGCCATGTATTAGACTTTGATAAAACACAACGGGCAATTCAGAACACAAGAGTAGTGAAAAACAATAAGCACACTTTTTTATACTCTGATAAAACTGGCATCGGTTTTTGACCAACTACAGCAAGTGTAGGGTCCTATTTATATTATAATTATTTATCAACCATTAATTTTGGACTGTTTCAGTTACTCTGTGCATGCTCAAGGTGACGCTACACTTATCCATAGAGGGTAAAATTTCCGTACTTGGGTGTGCTTAACCCATTGGCTTACGGAAACTTTTGCGATTTTGAAGGATTTTTGTATGAAAACAATCAATTGGCTTTCTCTAATCCATATTGGGCATTGCTATGGAAACATCCCACGTTGTGTAGTCCCC
>JANCMA020307024.1:0-12024 GCA_024336925.2 Zoanthus solanderi | reverse complement strand
TCGTGATCCTTGAAAATATAATTTTGGTCCTTGAAAAGTCCTTAAATTTCTTCATTGATACCCTGCACGGACCCTGTGAACAATGCATTCTATTAGCAGTGCCACATATGATGCCACAACACTGTCCTCCTATTAATTACCTCATTATCTTGAACAATGCATCCTATTAGCAGTGCCACATATGATGCCACAACACTGTCCTCCATGTGTTTTCCTGCTTTTTCAAGAGCTGATTTGGAAATCATTTAAATTTTATTTCTTAGTAATAATTTTCATCTTACTAACACATAATATAAAACACTATAAAAACTACAAAAAAATACTTGTGCAAAATTGAAAGTAGAACTCCAAGTACTCCAATGTTTCCTATAAAAGATTAAATTGTTTCAGTGCCAAAAGAACAATGAAGTTTTAAAAACTGAAGGTGTTTAAAACTTTAAGAACATGGAATATTGTTTAAAAATTAGTCCATGTACAACTGCTGTTACTAGTAAATACATTCTTAACAATTATTATGATTATTATGCATTTTAAGTAATAGTGAATTAATCACCTGAAAAACTCCTCAGGTTAATTCTGTATTTAAGCCCATCCTTGATTCCATCTAGCAGGCAAAGTTATATATTGCTGATCTATTTTTTTCATAATGATACTTATCAACTCCGATTTCTTCTCCAAGTGACTTCGATCATTATTCTAAATCCTTGAACACTTGGTGATACTTACTAACTCCAATTCTTCTTTAAATCATTCCATTATTCTAAATTCTTGAACATTTTTTTAGTGATACTTACAGTACCAATTAAATGCAATTTCTTCTTCAGGTCATCCATTATTCTAAATTCTTGAACTACTTATTCAAATTCAATTTCTTCTTTAAGTCATTCCAATATTCTATAAATTCTTGAACATTTAGTGATACTTACAGAATGCAATTTCTTCTTCCAGCCATCCATAATTCTAAATTCTTGAACGTTAATAATTATTGTTTTAGTGATAATTACCAAACGCTATTTCTTGTTCAAGCCATCATTATTCTAAATTCTTGAACATTAACAATTATTTTAATAGTGATACTTACCAAATGCAATGTCTTCTTCAAACCATTCCATTATCCTAAATTATTGAACATTAATTTTAGTGATACTTACCACCTCCAATTTCTTCTTCACATTATTCCATTATTCTAAATTCTTAATTTACATATTTTAGTGATACTTACCAAATTATCTAATTTGAGTGATTCCATTACTTTATGCTCAAGAACACTTAATGATACTTACCAACTCCAATTTCTTCTTCAAGTGACTCCTGCATCTGCTTTGGGGCTGCAGAACTCTTGCCAGGTTCAACTTTTGCCTCTTCGTCAATGGAAACATCAATGTCATCACCACAAATCCAACCCTGGCCATCTTTTGTAGGTTTTAGTTCATCTTCTTCATCATCTGAAATAGTTCATATTATAACTAAAATGAATAATGAATTTCAGTTCTTAACAGCAATGAATGCTATCTAACTCAGTTCAAATTCATGAGCAACACAGTTAAACTTACCATATAATGGTTAAACGAACACTGTAGATAATGTCTATTGTGGAAAAAAGTGTCTTCTATCAAAATAATATTATAGTTGTACCATACCTTAGTCACTTCTACATTATTTTATTTTTTTCTATACTTACTCTTTTTCAGTTATGTACTGTCTAGAGTATAAAATCATTTCTTACTTGTAACCACTTTTACTTATTGGTTCCATATTATTGTTTTTGGTGAAATTTGTTAAACAAAACACCTTCAATAATCAAAAGATCTGTTTAGTTCTAACCTTATTCTTATTCTTAAAGAGCATATGACACAAAATAAGATTTTCAATTGTAAAAAACATACTTCTGCAAACTAAGTTTGAATGAAATTCAATAAAAAACTGAAGAGTTACGGCTGTTTTAATTAAGGTTATTTTCCTATTTTTTTGGCACCCTAGTTTGGAAGACTGGGATGAGCCACAGGTAATGATACATCACCAATACATCATTTTGTTGGGAAGTATTTCCACGTTCATTCGCTGTCTGCCATCTTGCTTATTTCCCAACAAAATGACATCATCAAATTAAAGACAAAACAAAAAAGTCATATGTTTTTTGTTCACCTGACTTCTTGGCTGAGTGACTTGTAGGGGACAAAATTTGTGGTAAAAATTGGGTACTTCTGAACGCTGTATCTCTGCAGATTTTCATTGTATTACTTTAAAACTTGGCAAAAATATGTTTTTCATAATGTTCTTTTAGAAAATCAAAAAACTAACTTTGTGTCATACTGTATATTGTGCTCTTTAAGTTCTATGTTATGCAAAGATAAAAATTAGTATTAGGCTGATGGTACAATATAAAATAAAAAGAAAATAATACATGCATCAATTATCAAGAATGAAATACTGGAACATGAATGCTGATAAGAGAAAACATTTATTTGCCTACAAAGATGTACCTTCTGTTAGGCCTGCTGTCATCTCTTCAGTGTTTCTAGCCATTTGTTCTCTAACAGTAAACAGCTGCATCAAAGCTTCAACTGAGTTGACGTGACGACGGCATTCTATTTCACTGCTAGCATGTGAACTATCCTGACTCTCATGACATGGCTCTGTCTCCAACTCAATTAGTGTTAAAATATTCTGTTTACTATGCTCCATCATGTTGATTAGTAGTCCCAGTCCCTGCATGGTAGAGTAGAAACACACACAGGCATTTTACAGTATTTCCCAGTAAATAATTTAACTTTCTGAGGCCTAAATTTGGGGTGGAAAAATCCACCTCAACTTTCACACCAGTCTTCTAACTCCTTTGGAATGGTAAAAGCACAATGCTTCTGGGATGTATATATGGCTATAAAGATGAACTAAAGTATAGATAGCACAAACATTCTAGTAGCTAACTTGAAGCGGCTATATTGGGCATTATGGCCACTACAATCAGGCTCACTAATTTTTATGATAGTTTGAAGGGGTAAAGCCCACTACCAAAGTGGCCATAGTGCCCAATATAGTGGCTTCAAGTTAGCCACTAGCATGTTTGTACTATCTATACTTTAGTTTAACTCCTTTGGAGGTTGATTTTCGAAGCAGAAGCTAAAATGGGGTTTGTATTCAAATGGGATTTTAATATCATTCCATTTCAGTTTATTTTCTGCTATTTTAAATTCAAAACTACTCAAAATAATATATAAATTATTTATCTGATCATGCTTCAATGTACTGTATTTGAATTTTTTTATTTTTTTCGATTAAACTCTCTTATAAGATATTTGAAGCAGGATTTAAGATCAGTAAATTACTTAAGTGGCTATTTTGATGCCATAATATTAAGGGTTGTTTCCAATCATTTCCTATTTTTATGTGGTTTTTAAAACATGATTTTAAAAATATGTTATACATGACTTGTATTTAAGAACTTTTTAAAAAATATCAATCTATGTTACAATTAAAGAGTTATTAGCATATAATTTTCTTACGGTCAAAATTAATTTTACATAATTTTATTGCAATTCTAAAAATGTTTTGTATCAAATTGCTCAGATCATAAGTGTATTTTAGAGAACAAATATTGGTAATTTGAAATTTCCTAATATATTATTATTTGTTTACACCCAATAATTTATATGAATAGTTTTTAAAAAAACTACTGATGTCCTTCAGCGAGTAACTGAAGCACAAGGCTTAATCAAATAACTCTAGGTTGAAAAGTTTGATAATCATCATAGGGATAGCACAAAGTTGATATTTTGAGTGTTAGTCCTATCACTCTAGTGAAGAAGGGTTAATGTTCAAGATGTCTGCTATATGCTTTCCCTGCAGTGACAATCAAACTTCTTAACCCACAGTTGACTAAACAACATGATACTATATCCAATTTAATTATCAAAAACAAGCTGGTGTGACCATATTGTAGTGGAAAAAATGTACTCACCAGAACAAGAATATCAAAATCCCTTGCTTCAGACAAATATTGAGGTAACTGACAAGCAAACATAATACTGTATTAAAATAACTACAATTACAGCTAAGAGCTACAATACATGTATGTATTTACATAGAACACAACCATGCAGACAATATATATATTTTCAGCCAAAACACTATAAAGCACTAAGGCCATGCTGGTCGTAGATATTAGCCCTAAAATCTAACATAAATATTGGTGAACCTGAATGTTAGCAGTCTTGAACAGCTGTTTCAGTCCTGTAAAAGCCTGCAAGCATTAATGCACACAGCTAACATCAGCATCCATTTTAGTAGCTGCAGGTACTTAGAATGAACAAGTATGTACTATCTACAATTTCCAGCCACATCCCACAAGCAATAGATATTCTTACACTCTTTTAGTAATTCTTTATTATATCTTCTGTGGGAACCTAAGCCTGTTTAGGGCTACTCATGATGAAGAGACCTAACTGATGAAACAGCTGTCCATGGCATCGACATTCAGGCTCACTATTTTTTTGCAGGGTTGATAATTGGAATGAAAAAAATTCCCTGACTTTTCCCTGATCTAGAACAAATTTCACTGACCTTAAACATGGCAATATGAACAGAGAACATAATTAACATGCTTCACATAATATTATTTCATTTTTTTTGTTTGGATGTTCAATAAATGTAAGGAAAACCTTAAAATATCCAAAATTATATAAATTTCCCTGACTTTGAGCAGATTTCAAGTTTCCCTGACCAAATATAAAATTCACTGCCTTTTCTGTGACCTTGAAAAAATTTTGTTTTTCACTGACCATGCAACCCAGTTTTAGTAGGTTTTTGGGGGTAATGCCGGCTATTGTGTTAATACTACTGTAGTTGCTGCAAGTACACAGCTAGTACTAACAAACCTATTAATAGTAGACTTAAGGTGTAATGCCAGCTACCATTAAGGCTTTAGTGCCCAAATCAATGTAAATTATGATCACTTTATATTAACTCATTGTTGGAACCTGAACTGTTTCAATGTTGGCTATGCCATTCTGATGAGGCCTAATACAAAGGCTAAATCGGTTGTCTGTGACAATGCAATCTATAATTAATGTGTTATGAATCATTTATCCAGCCACATCCCACAAGTTTACACTTTTACTATTATAATCTCTTATTATCTCATGTGAAACCCGAGCTGTTTGTTAGCTGTGCCATGTTGATGGTTGAGGCCTGATATTAAGGCTATACAAGTGTGCAACAACATTTCCAGCCACAGAGAGGATAATTATTGTTCTAATTGCAAGTTTATTTCACATTTTTTAACATACCATAAATTCACCTCAGGTGAAAGTAGATCAGCATTTAATTTTATCAAGTTGTTTTTGGAACTTTGGATGGATTGGGGCCTCTTCAAAATATGCCTGCATCAAGTAACTAACATAATAATTATTTATGTTACCTGAAGAACACAGACCAAGCATGTAGCAATCATTCCTTCCTGTTGCCCTACGAGAGTGCTTCCTTGCTCTGAAATCAAAATATAATAATTATAAAAGCAAGATTAAAATTTGGTATACCATGCTACTCAGACAACTCAAATACAAGATTTTTATGTTGTTGTTGTTGTTAGCCGTGTGTGGAGCTGACATCGCCTAATAGTATATTCCTCAGACTAAGTGGTTAATGTGTTATAGGGAGTACTGTACTGTAGGTACAACAATGTGTTACAAAGACAACTCAAGGTTTGAAATTTTTGATGAAACATTACGGTGAGTACAGTAGGAAACTGGTTATTTGAGCATTAGCCCTTCATAGTAGAGACTACAATGGAACCTCTTGTTAAATTTAAATTCAATTCAGTTTAAATTTGTTTCAATTAAAGTCTTAAAAACACCATCTTACAACAATATTACAGAAATTAAGTAATACAAAATTATACAGAAAGTTACAGTGTAGGTACTCAGTCACTGGTAATAACCAAGAGTTACTCTGAGCAGATGCTTGAATGTTAGGTACGACACTTAATATGTTATTTTAGTCATCAGTTGTAGGGAAAAAAGAAAAAAAATTAAATTTGGTAAACCGTTAAAAAAGAAACATTTGAAACAAGAATCATTCTAAAGATAGTTCTTAGCCTGTGTAGCTACAGGTGTCATGCTATTAGGACAGCAATTGAAAATTGGGCACCAAGTTGGGCAAGTGTAAGAATGACAATAAAAAACATTTAAGGTTGGGAGAAAGGTTCAAGATCTCTTTCAAGGTCTTTCTCTTGATCTCCCCCACCGTCCCCCGTCAAAGTAAATATTTAGTTCTTCTCACCTGTCCCCTCTCGTAATCGTCCAATATGGTGCCCAAGTTTTCAAATTTTTTGTCCTAACAACAAGCTAAGACTGCCAGCTACGCAGGCTAATTGTTTCTATGTTTGTCTTGACAAAAATATCTTACCAAAGTCATGTGTTAAATTCAGAGCTAGTTTTAGGACTGTCATGATAGAGTGCTCAATCGCTCCAGCTTCCTTTTTATCCTTTGCTTTGTTTGAATGATCATCCATTATTGTTTCAACACAAATCTGGAACAAGCTGAAGACCACAATCAAGGAATATTTCAGATCTGACTATGAAAATACAATCATTATAATTATTCTTGGATACTGGTAATCTTGTTATAAGAGTTATTTTTATCATTTTAGCTCTGCAAGAGCTCGTCAATTTGCTGCTGATACCCTCACCAGGGAACAGGGTTTTTCAATACATTTTAAAGTATACATAGCAGGTTCAAAGTGTGAGATTTTGAAGATGTGCATAAAGCACAGAAATTGGGAATGCCAAAGGTGCTCCTAACAGAAAATTTTGAAACGCATGCCACTATAACTTGAAATTTAATATCGGTCCCATTTTATGGTAACTTTGACAAATGCTATACGGGAGTACAAAAAAATTCCAGATTTCTGCTGTAAGCATGGGTGTACGTGCGTATATGGATGCTACAAGCCTGCGTAGGTAATGAAAGTGATTGAGTAGGAGGATCTTAGTAGTATAGCAAGCAAAATAAGCAGTACATTTGTGTTAAGTTTGTGGCAAACTCTTAAGTAGCAGCTTTTTGTTGAAAACTCTAAGAAATCAAGCCAAAACTAGGGATTTGTTATGGCGATTATCTTTTACTTTGACAACATTTTCTGTAATACATTCTGGTTGTTTCCAAAGTTACCTTCAGTAATAATGCTCAGAGTTCGGTTTCACCTACTTTTTTTTCCAATTTCTTTGTTTTAGTACTCCAGAGTGGAGTATCAAGTAGTCTTTGCAAGCATTAAATTAGTTAATTTGCAAGTAAGCCTTATACTTTTTAGAAGCTTTTGGCTATAAGCCCTTTACCACGTGGGCAAAGAGCAATTTTGAAGACTGATATATATACATCACTAATATATTGCAACCATGGGCAAGCATTAAGCAGTTCACCACCAACCAAAATCACCTCACCTGGTTAATCCCTCCAGAAGAGAACCATTCTGACAATGCACCAAATAAGTTTGATTTTCAGAGTTGTGAGTTGTCACCTAAATCAAACAAAGTATCAATTAAACAGTGTTTTATTCACTGACAGTACACTGTAAACCTTGATACAAAAGAGAGACCCTGTGTGTTCATGAGAAAAGCTTTAAAACAAAACAAAAAAATAAATGTCTTAAGCAAACCCAAATAATAAATATAAGCCTCAGTTTGGAGATCTCTATTTAGTGGCTGAAAGAGCTGTTATGTTTAGTACAGTAGTGTGACCACTGCTACATACATGCTACATTATTTTACTTCACAACTTCTTCAAAGTTGAAGGTGTAAGGTTTATACGTCCCTGGTAGTGTCAACTGGGGTTTTCAAAGATGACACAATGATATCCAAAGATTTGAATATAAAGTTATCAAAATACAATATTCTTTACTTTAAGAGCTGTTAATGTAAGTAAAGATGCAGACAGAAACTTTTCAAAATATATTATGCAATCAAGTTTAACATATCTCATTTCAGTTTTTTCTTTACATCACTTCAAGCAAGAATAACAGCATCTCCTTGACAGTTTATAGTGATTTGTAGTGAGATCACACAGAAAAACTAATGCAAGATTACGAAAGTTACCAATTATGCAATCAACAAAGTTTGTTTACAGAGTTCTCCACACAATGCAGTAAGACAATGCTTTGATATTTTGCTTTAAATTTATTTATAATATGCTATTTTGCTTTTTGCTTCCCAAAAACAAAAAAAGATGGAGAATTAAAAGGTTTCGGTTAGACCAATTAAATCAGCTTGACATAAAACATTTTTCTTTACAAGTAGAGTTATTAATTCACTTATTTCTTAAATTCCAGAATTCTTTTTTCATCAAAAGCAAGTCACATGATGCATACATGCCAACCCCAAAACTTTGAAAAGTGGGAGACATTTTATAAGTTGACTTTTATTTAAGTCCTTAAGTATTTAATATTAGTGGACGTGAAAAGCAGGAGAGCGGGAGACAAGGATGATGTCAACATCTATAGCAATGGAAACATTACACAAGAAAGGTATCATATGATTGAAGATTTCTTTGCTTGAAACATTTCTAGCATCACATGGCAAGCAAAAGAATCATAAAGCCTCTGCTTAATCTGCTGACCAGCAGAAAACTGTGTTCACACATGAAGAATCAAATACTTAGGACTGGGCCCTTGGGTCAAACCCTTCAGGGTTCATGGTGGGTCAGGACACTGCTGGGTACTAGTTAGTCAAGATGGCTGCCATCACTGTAAAAACAGAGATTAGCAGAGAGGCAAACAGTAATAATACATTTGCAGATTAATCTTCTGATACCTGAGAGGTTTGAAGTACTATAATTCTTTTTCAAGTAAAAAAATTCCTTAAATCGTTCTGATTCATTAATAATTAGGCCAGACCAATTCAATTTTCTCTTTTGCAAATATTTAGGCCAAAAACACAAGACCAGTGGGAGGGAAAAATATATAAAAATCCAATAGTATGCTATCTAGTTCAATACTTGGAATAATTTTTATGTATATCATTGTCACAATACCATTATATTTGTCATGTGCAAGTAAATAAAGCTGTTTATTCCTTGTCAAATAATTTTCAATTAAGTACCATTGTGATTCGCGCTTGAAATAAGTACATTTTAATTAATTACATGCAGGGAAATATATGTTGATCTTCAGATGGAATTTTTTTTTTAATTTTCAAAAAATTAAGTTCTGCAGGTTCATAAAACAGGAAATTTGGTCTTGCCTTATTAATAACAATAATAACAATGAAAAGAGCATTACTGTACATCTATGGGACTAAAAATTGACCCCAGATTTAGGCAAAATTGATTAAATTGATCAAAAAAGTTGTGGTAATTTGAACCATTATATAATGTTACTTACACTTTCAAGCAGTTTAAGACATCTGTCAATTCTTTGCAGCTGCGTAGAGCTTTTGTACAAATCACAATCATTTTGTAAAAGGCTATTCACAGATTCTGACACTAAAATGAAGATATGTATAATATTAATTTTAGTAACTATAAATGTCTAGAGATTAAAAGAATTTTAGTTCTTACAAATTATTTTCTAAAACATTTACTGATTCTGAACTTTAATGCCTCCCCATATCTCCCCCTGATATTTTTACCTGTGTTAACAATGAGGTCCAGTCCTCCAAGAGTTCGAATTTCCCTATTAAACCATTCCCCTGCTTTCTGGGAGGAGAGTGACAGCAAAGATTCCCTTGCTAATGACACAGCCTGAAGCGTACAAAAACTTTTTATGAGCTGTTGGCTGCCAGTGACAAGAACAACAACACAAATTAAAGTACAAAAAAGAAACAAAATAATATCCTTATACTCAAGCCGGTTCTAGCAATTTATAAAAAGTTTTTATTATACCCATGATAAATAAAAAAATTAATTTGCTGCAACAGATCTAGAAATATAACATACTATTGCAACAAACTTATCCTAGTTGCTGTCTGCTATTTTGCATTCAATTTAAAACAGCTGTTATGAAACATTTACATGTGCATCGGATGGAAATTCATGACACAAAAAAACAGAGCCCATTATCTGACTCATTGCCTTCCAGCACTAGTAACGAAAAATATAAATGAAATTTTATTCCATTTTTTAATAGTAAATCATGCAAAACTTACATAAGTCTAAACTCTGGATTGTTACTTCTCAAACTCATTAATGATTCATCAAGTTAAAACAAAAGAAATCATAACCTTGACCATGGTTTGGAAATGTGATCTTAATAAGCATGTATTTTTACGATTATTATTTCTTTGTTTACTCCTTAGTTTTGGTTTTGATTGAGAAGATATATGAAACACTCAAGGCAGTACATTTCCAAACACCTTGAAGTTTGTCAAAAATACTTTGTTGCACGTTGTATTTTCAACTCTCTTCTCAGTGTTTGGAAATGCAATGAAACACTGTCTCTTGTGTTTGATGTATTATTTGAAATGAAAACCCAAAAATGCATCATTTGGCGAATTTTGTTTTTTCAATAAAATTTTTTTCGATTATCCAGCACTAATAAAAAATCCCAGGGCTTTTCCAGGGGCATCCAAGGCATCAAAAAGTTTCCAGGGTTTCCAAAGCCCATATGAACACTGAGCAACTTTCTCTCCCTAAAAAACTTTTTTAGCTCCCCATTCTTGTGAGGTCAGTAAATAGAGTACCAGTGCTGGGAGCTAACATGAGAGGGAGTAGTGTCCTGTCCAGGGGGGTCAAGGTCTCTCATCCCATAACAATATAAAAACCGCGAAGGTATATAGGATGGATGGATAGATAGATAAAGTAGATGGAGTGACAGATTGAATATTCACCTTTCGTTCAATACAGTAGTTTTGTATTGTGTAAAAATACTTCTTCACATGAAACCCATATAAAAGTATTTACAAACCATACAATTTAAAATTAAAAAATCTATTAATAGCAAATGAATGTATAAAATATGTTTCAATTAATCTCATATTGTCAACAATTTTTGCCTGTTTTATAAATTTTTAATAACTAAGATAATTTTTTATACTTGAATGTTCAGTGTCACTCAGTAGATAGTTCCATAAACATTCCTCCTCTATGTGAAAAGCTCCTTTACAATAATCTGTTTTTTATTCAATTGTACTTTAAAAGGCTTAATATTTTTAATGTTTCGGAGAAAAATCTTCAAGATTATCAAATTAAAACTGACGTTTCTGAACATGTGTATAATTTATCCATTTATAAAACTGTTTCTGTAGAAACACTGATGCAGCATTCCATTTAAGACAGACAGCTAAAAACAATCAAACAGACAGACAAATGATATAGACAGACATATAAATACGTAGACAGATGGACAGATTGGTAAAAATAATAGAAAGATGGATAGATAGTTGGATGAATGAATATAATTTTTATGGACAGATGTCCAGAGAGATAGACATAAAGATGGATGGATGGGTGGATGGGTGGATGGATGGATGGATGGATGGATGGATGGATGGGTGGATGGATGGGTGGATGGATGGATGGGTGGATGGGTGGATGGGTGGATGGGTGGATGGGTGGATGGATGGATGGGTGGATGGATGGATGGATGGATGGATGGATGGATGGATGGATGGGTGGATGGATGGATGGGTGGATGGGTGGATGGGTGGATGGATGGGTGGATGGGTGGATGGATGGATGGATGGATGGATGGATGGGTGGATGGATGGGTGGATGGATGGGTGGATGGGTGGATGGATGGATGGGTGGATGGGTGGATGGATGGATGGATGGATGGGTGGATGGATGGGTGGATGGGTGGATGGATGGATGGGTGGATGGATGGATGGGTGGATGGATGGATGGATAGGTGGATGGGTGGATGGGAAGGTGGGTATAGGCAGGGCTCAACGTTAACGGTGGACCGATAGACATTGTCCACCAAAATATAGGTCCGGTCTAGTAATTTTATGAAAAATTTAGTGTTAGTAGACTGGCATGTCTACCAGGTTTAAAATTGGTACTCTGCAGTGCTTTCATTTTGTGTTTTGAAATAATAATAAT
>JANCMA020306917.1:0-12025 GCA_024336925.2 Zoanthus solanderi | reverse complement strand
ATAGCCTACTAGTAGAGAAAAGATGGCGGATCAAAATAGTAATGAGCCCCGTTTTGCTATAATATCAGAGGATTTCACCGATATTTTAATTTGTACATCCTATTTGACCGATCAGTAGGTTTATACTAAAACAATTAGACCTCTTGGCCTTATGGACTACGAGTTTGAATAGTCCATTCGGCCTACGGCCTCATGGTCTATTGACTCGTAGTCCATTCGTCCTCGAGGTCTAATTGTTAAATATACTAACTACTGCTAAGCGAACTCATAATTAATGTTTACAAATTGGTCAAAAATCAAAACAGGGTCAATTTATTTTCTGCATTGATTTGTAGTTCAATAGGTAATATTTGTTAATGTAAGCACAACCAATCCAGCATAATAACTTGTGTTGAAATCCTCACTGACATTCTTTTGTATTATCATATTGTATTACATTTTGTTTCCAAAGTTGTTACACAAGCCAAAGTGTTTTTTATTACTTAATAAAAATTCGTGCAAGGATCTCGAAATATCACTCAACTTATTAAACTAACGTTTAGAGGTAAGCGTCTAAGTTTTTAAGTAAGACTTCTTTATACACTTGATGAGAGATTGCCAGCACAGCTTCGCGTAGTCGTTTGAAAACATTTTTGAACTCATCCTTTGCACAATCTGAAACTAGGGGAACTTGGTTTACTGCTTCAATAGCCATCACAAAAAGTTGATCGTCGACTGCAGAGGTTTGGCTCATCACTTCACACACATGAAAAAACAGAATGGAAGTAATGGACATTTCCTAAAAACAACATAGAACTGTTATGGTTATTTGGTAAACGTTTGGCTTTTCTGTTAGATGCCACAAAAATCCCTCTGAGTTATTCAACTAGAACCATTAACTGCTGTTTTTAACCCATATTGCTCTTCAATACTTTTCTTCTTAGTTTCATACTAACTCTATTCTCTTCTTAGTTTCAAACTAACCTCGGGATCACAAAACATTACGATACTCGGTAAGAAAATTGCCAAACTTGTACTCGGGTTAGAAGATAGGTACTTCAGTAAGAAATGTGGTAATAAAAAGGGATGCATAGTTCAGTAAGAAATGATTATGTACTTAGAAACAAGACAGTTGATTAAGAAAGCAGGTAAGTAACTATGGCGATCAGTTAGTTCAATAACAAAGTATATAGGTTTCTACGTAGGCAGCCAGAAGGATAGGTAGTTCAATAAGAAAATAAGTAACTATGTACCTAAGACTTTTAAATACGTATGTAACTAGAAGGTAGGTAGGTCGTTTACAAACAGGTGAGTAAAAGAGAGTAAATGTATGGTAAATAGTACCATAGAGCAAGGATAATGTCATTAACAAATGAGTCCGTAAGGATATTTAACAATTAGACCTCGAGGACGAATGGACTACGAATCAATAAGCCGAAGGGACTATTCAAACTCGTAGTCTATAAGGCCGAGAGGTCTAATTGTTTTAGTATAAGCCTACTAATCGGTCAAAAAGGATGTACAAACTAAAATATCGACGAAATCCTCTGATATTATAGCAAAACGGGGCTCATTACTAATTTGATCCGTCATCTTATCTCTACTAGTAGGCTATCACAAATAGACCTCTAGTAGAGTAACCAATCAGAATGCGTGTTAGACCGTTAGTAGGTTTATACTAAATATATATAGTTAGGTAAGTAGACAATAGGTGAAATACTGAAAAATCTGGTAATAGACATTAAACAAGAAAGTACATAGTACCTTGTAGTACAAGGAGTAATTCATTAAAAAACGAGCCAATAAGGAAATATTTAATTACGTAGACAATAGGCAAAATATTTAAAAAGCAGGTAAAAAAGAGCGTAAACTAGAAGCTATATATAGTACCTTATAGTACAAGGAGTAATTCATTAAGAAATGAGGTAATAAGGAAATATTTAGGTACGTAGACAATAGTCTACGCAATGGTAACAGGTCACAGTGAGGTTAATAAGTGCCACCACTGTTCCCATAAATTCCACACTGCTCAGTCATCGCAGTGACGAGAGGCGAGGGTAAGCCAATTGTAATTACCAAAACCTGTGTGCTAAAGAAGGAAAACCATTACAAAAAAACCTATGGCCTTTCAGGTTAGGGGTTTGACATAGGGCTGGCAACTCTACCCCTTAAAAAGATTTGTGCAACAGAAATATCAGAAAATGCACAGACGGCTCCTTAAGCTTGCAGAACGAAAGCCTTGCGTATACAGGTAGATAGAAGCATCAAGACGAAATGTAACGAATATCTACAGGAAGTTATAGCAAAGACCCTTCCTATATTCCAGGAAAATAACGAGGATTGGAACATGGATTACTAGAACAAGTACGAGGAAGTTTAAAAGACACAAATAACGAGCATAAAACTACAAAATCATAGTGTATCACCAGGCATTCATTCAGTAGGAACCCACCCCGTAATAGAAATAGAGGATGACCAAAAACACATGGGCACCTTGGAAGATGAATTATAAAATAAATTTGGATAGTAAGTGCATTTTCATTGGTCAACAAGTGTTTTCATAGCGCTATGAAGCACGAAAATGACGTGAGCGATACAAATTCGTCTCGGGTTTCACTGATCTGCTCTCGAATTCTCTTAAACCTTCGCCTCGGTTTTCACCGGGCTACGAAGTCACAGAGAAAATGTTTGTTTCTTAAATGAAGAGCATTGGAAAGACATGGCGGCAGTTACAAAGTTGATTGAGAATAAAGTGCACTGGGAGCCATTGAAGGCTTATGCTCTTCTCTGATCAAATCAGATAAACTAAACATTTACAGTTTCACACAAAGTTGGAATTTAATACGAAACACTCTCAAAGAATATCAGGGTTGCCCCTATTTACTTGATGTGAAATTTAATGATTTTCCCATGACTTTCCAGGGCCTTTTTTTAAATAAATCCAGGACCTTCTCTATCAACAAAAACCTGAACGCTTTACACATATTTTCAAAACAAACTTTATTATTCGGCTTTACTGAAGTGACTAATCCTGACAATGAAAAACAACCAATGACAGGTCACTTTGAACAAAAATCAGGACTTGTGGAGTTGCGTTTTTGTTTTACAGCACTGTTGTATCAAAAATATTTTAACTAACAGCACATTTTTATTATTTTTGGAAATAAAGAAAGACATTTTTTGCCTGTTCCAGGATTTTCAAGGACTACGACTCAAATTCAAGGACTTTCCAGGGCCTGGAAATTATTTTCCCCTATTCAAGGACTTTCCACGATTTTCAAGGATCGTGGCAACCCTGGAATAACTTTATTAAAATCTTTTGCAAGACTTTTAGAAACTGGTATTTATAATGACGTTGGAAGAAGCGTAAACGGTAATTATTTAGTCATTGAAAGAATTTGTGAATCTATTTCAATACTACATGATAATTCCTCAAAAATTTCTACTTGCCATAGCAATGATGCTGCACGTCTGTCTACGTATTTCATCATACTGCGACTTGACGGTAGTAACAAAGTGTTTGGTCACATGATTCCACACAGGCGGAGAGACCCAAGACCCAACTGTTAACATTTTCAATACTTTCACCAGAATGCGTGAAACTTTTGCAATTTCCAGCCACTTTGAAGCAGAATCTACAAAAGTTACAGTTAGTGTGAAAGATACTTTACAATTACAATTCATCTAATAGGATTAAAAAATTTAACTACTGAATAAGTCAACCTCTTTTTTTAAAACGATTATATCGCTTTTGCGCAAATACACACTCAAACTCCAACTCATTTCTTCATCAGACATCTTACCCGTGTTATGAACTAAAAAGGATGGACAAACTTGCAGGAAAACATCATCCGTCTCTTCCTGAATTGAATAATAAGAACAAAATCAAATTGACCAGTGAGTCTTGAAAATAGATTGTCTTAATATGTATTCAAGCTACATCTTGAAACATTCATGTTGCTTTCGCGAAAGTAATGTTGTTCAAAGTTTATAATGCCAAACGTTTATGCAGTAAATATAACAAGATGCAATCCTGTACTCTGATCGATTGCTCTAATCCTTTTCCTATACCAACAAAAAATGTTAATTCAAATTCAAAATTACTTTTAATGAACTCAATCCTAGAATTAAGAAAATATTGATAATTAATGAACAAGCTGGTAATACTGACTTAAAATGCTTTAAGGAATTATAATTACATGGAAACATTTGTGAAATGAAAACTAGAGAAAAATCATTTAAAAATCAATGCAAAAGCTTTGAAGTTGTCAGAACACTATTTGTCCTGCAATAAGTACTACTTTCATTCGATGAAATTTTTATTTCTTTCTCATTAGTCCGGGGACCACCACGTGACGTACAAATAACTGCCTACAAATATAACACTGCCCACGCGCATTACCGTGGAAGATTTTATGCAGCAATATCAAAAAACGCTTACAAAATTTGCACAAAATGTGTTCCGGTAGTATTTGAATGAAAAATTTGAATACGAATAGAAACGTGTAAGGAACTATAGGTGAATCGCTCACCAACGAGCAGGAACTGACAATGCATCCAAAGATGGTTGGCGTAAGTAAATGTTCCTTTCACCATATGGCTGAAAATGCACCTTCAAAAAATTCAGTGGTCGAATGACAAAACAGTAATTGGATTTAGTAATTGCAAAATATTGTAATTTGTTATCCTTTCGCAATTAATGGATCTGCTCGCCACTGAAAAATCACGAGGTTTTGCTCAACTGCAATGGTAACGTACATTTTCGCCAATAAAAGTGTTGTTGAATGATAATCCGTGACAATCCATTATATAACCGTAAAAAAATACCAAATCGATCCATATTAAATGCGATAAGCTCTGAGATTTGCTCATTCCCAACACATCTAGGTCATTCTTCTACACTCAGTGCAAAGACTTCACCTAGAGTGCTGTCCAGCTCACATCTTTGGCTGATTTCAGGACCCCTGCACTTTCATCATTGCTTATCACATAATGATTTACAGCAAATTAAGTGTAAAAAATCTTTGGCGGCATCACGAGCTGATGACACAGACCCTGAGAAAGATCAAAGATCACTGAAATCATCTGTCATTTAATTATAACAAGTATTTAATTCTGAAGAAGTGTTCACCAAACAGATGAAATCATACCATATCCCAACTTTGCGACTCATGCTGAGTAAAGGGATGGATATTCTTTTATATGTGTAGTTTCTAAGAAAAGGATTCCCAAAAGATTTAGACAGGAAAGTCTCTATAACCACAGGAAAACTCGATTAAATTTACCAGCACAGTATCCATCTGCTCTAAGAGAACTCGGCTGAATGTAAGAATTCTTCTCCACTCTGTGTACGTACTGCGGGGAAGAACCTGCATTTAAAAATAGTGTGCATAAAAGCAGTTGATTAAGTTCCAAGAAAACTGATAACAGAAATTGAACTAAGTAGAGTGTAGTTTACCTCCCGTCTAGACACACGTATCCGGATTTCTTTTTGTATCCGCAACCTTTCTGTTGCAGATAGGCCTTTTGTTCACATGCATCTGATAATCTCCAGCCGCTTATCCGTTTTTTTTTAATTGGGAGACACGTGGGTGTTCGTATTCGGAAATACTTTTCTCCGATTATGCAGCAAAGTCGGGAACATTCTTTTTTTCTCATTTTTCATCTGGTTCTGTCCCAATTGTAACATATTAACATCAACAGAAGCAAAGGATTTTCAAAACAAAGAAGAAAAAGGAAAGATTTTATAGTGTAAAATGTATACATAAAATTGGCATGTGTATATGCTCTGCATATGATATTTCATCGGGAATCTTGGAAACTAGAATGAATCCGGATACGTTTCCGTTACGTGTGGACGTGAAAGTTTTTTTTAAACCAGAATCTGATCCGCAACAGAAAAGTTTCGGATACAAAAATACTCGAATACGTGTGGAAGAGGCCGTAAATATTTCAAACGTTTGCGAGACGAAAGCGTGAAGAACAAAGTTTAATATTTACTTACTGATAACACTAGCAATAACTTTCCATGCTTACAATCATTATTCCATTTTAAAATTCTTTGGCGTTGCTACTCACTGCTTCGTTCTGGTCGTGAAAAATTCTTTAGCCTTTAAGCACAAAATTGTACGCTCTAAAATTATTTCCCAATAACTGAGTTTACATAGATTGAATAATTAATTTTGAGGGGAAGAAACTTCTACAAAAACTGTGGGTTGTTTTCGTTAAATAAGTATTTGCAAAATCTCGGAAAATTCGAATATAATTTAACTTAATTCTAGTCTTGTCTTCATAACGAGTTCCCTCCAATTTTATGGGCAACTAGCAAAATATATTTTTTCTTTCACAACTGTTTTTGAGGTTACACATCAAAATAAAAGCAAAATGAGTGTCTACCTGTGCTAAAGCAGAAACTAAGTGTTTCTCTTTGGAAGGAAATTTTCTCCATTTTTCCGCACTAAAAGTTTCTGAAAATTCTTCCACAATTGTATCTGACGCTCTACAGCATTTGAACATACTCAACAATGTATCATCGTCACCTGTAACAAAATAGAATTATTGAGGCTTATTCATATGTGACTTAAAAGGATTTTACGTTTGTTTTGTTGGTCCCTCCTGAAGGCAACCAAATTCACCGCCAAAACAAAAGGAAAGTACTGCACGCGCGTCATGTACATACTGCGTTTTGGCGCGAAAATTTCCCGCCATTAATATGAATAGATGGTGAGGCCCGAGAGCCAGATTTTGACAGAAAAACGTCTCACGTAACAAAATAAAAAAGACTCAAATAGTGCCGTTTTTTTGTGTGATTTTCCCAAAAATTAACTTCAATTGGCATACCATTTTGTTTTTTTTTTTTTTTTCAATTATTTACTGCAACGAAAAACTAAGAAAACAAAATAGAATTGTACTGTTATCTTCAGCAGTCCTTGGTGTGTTTTTTAATTTAGTTTTGGAAAGTTTTTAGTTAATCTTTATTAACTTTAAAATAAAAACTTTTACACTAATCATATTTATATAGATTTTTTGTTACAATCTCTCTGAAACAGTTGTTTTAAAAAGTCGGGACATTCTATTTTAGAACCAATGAACACACCGTTAATGCTGCAAGAGCCAAAACTTTTCTTAAACGTGATGAAAATAATTAGGTTGGATAAATGTTGTTTCATATATTCAAATTACTAAAAATGAAAATTAAGAAGTTCCTCCGCTTTAGCTTCTATAATAGTAGCCGAAAATATAAATATGTTGCTTTCATGTCCAAAAAACAGAACCAATATAATACTCAAAACTAACTCTATAACCAACATGGTTTCTAAATCAATTAACATACAAATTCTTTGAAGCAAAGCAAAATGAAAATTAATAGAGACAAAAAAATCTTCATCCGAGTTCCGTCATTTTCAACTTTGTACTATGCACGTTTCCGTATAAGCTGTCGTCATGTCGGTTCACATTTTAACATTATTCTGACAGCTTCAGGATCCAGCCCCACTTCTATTTCCAAGCCACACTTCAGCAGCTGGAAACTCAGATTCAGTATTAAAGACAAAATCCTGCCCACACACTCAAGATGCAACATGAAAGGCCAAATATATACGAGGGATTGTACAATGAACTTACCATAGCTGGGTGTAATAAGATGCCACCGACTCGAAGGTAATTCGCACACATTCCAGAGGCAACCAGGAAGACCAAAAGTGTACCAGGAAATATTGCAATGGCTGAACAAAAGGTACAGAGAGAGGGGAGCTGCCCAGTCTGAAACACAAATCAATATTGCAATAGCTGAACAAAAAGTACAGAGAGAGGGGAGTTGCCCAGTCTGAAACACAAATCAAACATAATACGAGGAAATATTACAATGGCTCAACAAAAAGTACAGAGAGAGGGGAGTTGCCCAGTTTGGAACACAAATCAAACATAATACGAGGAAATATTACAATGGCTGAACAAAAAGTACAGAGAGAGGGGAGCTGCCCAGTCTAAAACACAAATCAAACATAATACGAGGAAATATTACAATGGCTCAACAAAAAGTACAGAGAGGGGGGAGCTGCCCAGTCTGAAACCCAGATCAAACATAATACGAGGAAATATTACAATGGCTGAACAAAAAGTACAGAGAGAGGGGAGCTGCCCAGTCTGAAACACAAATCAAACATAATACGAGGAAATATTACAACAGCTGAACAAAAAGTACAGAGATAGGGGAGTTGCCCAGTCTGAAACCCAGATCAAACATAATACGAGAAAATATTGTAATGGCCAAACGAGAGGGGAGTTGCCCTGTCTGAAACACAAATTAAACATAATACGAGGAAATATGTACATTTTCTACAATCAAAAAAGCTCAGCAAAGTGAAGACATCTATGTCTCACAGATTTTCCTCAAGTTTCACAATTTTTAAATACGCTTGAGAAAAATAAAAATGAATTTTGAATATATATTGCCTCTCTCTCAAAAAAAAAAAGTTTTAAAAGTTTTAGTCAAAAATTAGTTTAACCCAAATGTTCCTAGGATCCTAAAAACCGTCTATAACCGATCTTCCGGGATTTACCAGCCAAGCAGAACTAGAGCGAGCACCTAGACAAAAAACGCGCAGGATAAAAGACAGAAAATAGTACTTAAACCTGGCATTTGAGCTCCTAACAGTAGTATTGAAAGGTTTTCGTTTATCTAGTTAGTATTACTATCTTTTACCTTTCCTTTTAAAGTGCCTATGAAGCGTAATTTTTTATTTCATAAAATCAAAATATAACCTTTAGAAACTCTCCTTGTGAAGTTTCAAGGTTGTACGATAAATACTTTCGATTTTATGGCGATTTGAAAAAGGTTGCTCACGGTTTGCGGTTGAATCCAATTTCTGAGCGGAATACAGCTTCAGGGTGTTAAAAAAATTGTTTGTTTGTTCTCTACCCTTGGCTTTAACGTGTAGTTCGTATAAACCATATGCACCCATAACTAATTTAAGTAACTATCTACATTTAGAGTTTTTAGTGATAAGTTTTTAAAAGGCTCAAAATCCAATCGCAGTTTTGCGAACATGGCGGTTTGTAACGAAAAACTGCGGCGGTTTACGGAATGCCAGACCCCCTATAATAGACCACCTTTATGAGCTGGTTATTTGGCTCGTTTATATGAACAGGGGGGAGGGGAGGGGGAACCACGTGAATGTTGATACATGTGGGACAGCCAGTGGGCTGCAAATGCAACAAAACACTTACCAATTTCTTCCGTTCGTTTCAGAAGCCATTCAACTGCTCTAGTAAATGAGGTGCAAACTTCCACTAAATCACAAGCAAGAGTAACTGACTTTTCCAGTACCTCAAGGACCAATGCTCTCTTATGTAGTATGTCAGCCAATAAAGAGTCTGGGCTCGTACCAATGTAGGAAAGGTTAAGCTCGTGCAAAAGCTCACACAAAGAAAATAACAAAGGAATCATGTATGGTCGCATTTTAATGACATCAATGTCTTGAGTAACACTTGTCACCACCACATTAACAAGTTTTACGGCCATAACACTGGAAATGCCTGTTTTGTTACCATGGTGATACAAGTTCGGCAGAATGCATTTCTCAATAAGTTCCTGTCTCTGCAATAATGGCCGTTGCAGCATCATGTTTCCAGATATAACAAGTGATTTAAAAGGCTAAAAAAAAAGATAAAAAAAATGTGAAAACATAATCAACCTCGTACCCAGGCTCATTTAACTTCCATGAAAAGACCCTGGTTGCGGCTGGTCACGTGTCAAGCTGTAAAAATTATTCCGCAGAGAGGGTGAATACTAGAAGCAACTTTGTCTGTCGTGTTTACAAAATGCTTATATGAAAACGACTCATGGAGCTGACTTTAAAGACAAAAGAAGTCGTTTATTTAGAAATGAGCAAGGGTACGAGGTTGAAACATAATAACAATGAAAATCTGTTGATATTATGAATGACGTCATTGTTTACACCACGGTAGAAACACAGTTCTCATAATTGCTTCACATTTAGAATGGAACTGATGGACAAGCTAAAAAGTGACCTGCTCTCTCACTTGTGGCTTCATAGCTCAATAGGTCTTTTGCAACAAGCGATCACATGGCACAGTTATTGTTATTCTGGTGGGCAAAAGAATGAGACAGACTCCACTGGGAAATGTGAAACTAAGAAAAATCGAGTTATTCTAGTTAATTGAGCCTTGTCTTGGAATCTGTCAATTCGTTTGCCAACCAGGGCTGGGTTGTTCAAAGGTTGGTTAAATTTAACCCTGGGTTAAGCAAAAACTACGGCAGCAATTGCTCCCTAAGGAAGAGATTATAGTTCTTATAAAGTACTGCTCTGATTTTCCAAGGGAAAAACTTTTTAATAACAAATTTACAGACCAAATCCGTCTCTGAAACGTTGGGAACAAAACCATGGGTTAAATATTTAACCCTGGGTTAGCGCTAATCGGCTTTTGAACAACCGGGCCCAGAATAGCATTATTTGTACTATGTGATCACTTGTTGCAAAAGGCCTATTAAATAAGTACCCATACCCATCAAATAAGCGTTCCACTGAAAATCTTATAAATTCTTTTATTGCTTGTTTGTTTGGTTAACTGTTAAAGAAATTTCTCAATGTCGGTCGAATATATCCTGTTTGTCACATGGCGTGTCCCGATTAACAGTTGTACTTTGTTTAACAAATAAAGAAACCTGAGCCGTGTATAAGACTGTGAAAAAACACGACGGGCATTTCAGAACACGAGGGTAATGTAAAAACACGAGCCGTAGGCGGGGGTAATGTAAAAACACGAGCCGTAGGCGAGGGTAATGTAAAAACACGAGCCGTAGGCGAGTGTTTTTTTACATTTCTTGAGTGTTCTCAAATGTCCGAAGTGTTTTATTACAGTCTAATACACGGCTTAAACTGCTACGTTGCAAGCGTGGTGGTCCCCTGAATACAGGGAGACGTGGGTTCGATTCCCCCCTCGGGGCATATATACCAATTTTTTTGATAAATGTTTACACGGTTTAGGCTTCTTCGTTTGCTTTAGAATATAGATTCTACACGCCGTGAATAAAACACGCTTTTTTATGTTTTATACTCTGATAAACCATGGGATTTTGAGCAATGAGAGCGCGAGTAGGCAAAATAATGCAAATAATCGGTTTCTAGACTAATCAAGTCAATTTTAAGAGCATCCAGAGTTTGCAGATTTAGGTTTAGCTTTGTTGACTGTACCTACAATATTAACTGTTAGAGTAAATGGGAATTTATGAAATGATTTGGATAGAGGTGCGCTTTGATTGGTCAACAATTAAGTTTTCATAGCGCTATGAAGCACAAAAATGACGTGAGGAATATGACTGGCTGTCTGCAAGTTCTGAGAATTTACAGTTTCATGAAAGAAATAAAAATACATACACACTTCATATATCGTCTTTCTCTCTGTAAAGTCAGAAAATAATAATTTTATAAAGGAAATAAAACTATTCTCTGTGCCTGGTGAAAATTTCGGCAAAATTTGGGAGAATTCTCAAGCAAGTGAAAATCCTCGATTGTGTCTCGGGTTTAACCGATCTGCTCTCTAATTCTTCCAAACAATCACCAAGGTTTTCACCAGGCTATGAAGGCACGAAGAAAATGTTTTATTTTTAAATAACATATACAACATGGTACCTTTAGCAAACCAGGCACAAACTGAAAAAAGTTCTTCTCTTCCTTGAGATTCATTTCTTGGCTTAATGCTATTTGCAAAGCATGGCAAATTAACGTCTTTCTCGGTTTGACACTGAACTGAAGATTACAGGTATTTGAAAACTGTTGCAATATCTAAAAACCAAAAAAAAAATCAAAACACTTTATCTCATAAACTCTGGACTTAAGTATTATGTGAATGCCCTTAGAAAGTTGATAGGAAGGACTATCTTTGAAATGATCATTGTAAATTTAAGAAATTCACAGGGACCATGGAGCTGGGGAAGTAGAGGGGGGTTAAGAGAGGTTAAGGTTCCAGTTTTAGATTGTGGTGGTGTCTTTAAAGACTACGAGCTACACAAGATCTGCGCTCT
>JANCMA020306813.1:0-12025 GCA_024336925.2 Zoanthus solanderi | reverse complement strand
GCTTATACAAGCCTAGGGGTTTAAGTCAAGCCTCCTTGCCATACATTTTATATTATTTCTTAGTATTATGTATATATTTATAAATATATTTGTAATATAAATATATAATTATGCCTATTTACTTTTGTAAACTATTATGGCAAACAAATAAATTACAAATTATAAGTCTGTCATGTGAAAAGTCTCCGTCCACTTTAGAGTGGTAAAAAGATGGTGTCCCCAATTAGTAGGACTTTGGCCAGCTAAAATAAGACTTGACACCTTTATAAAGTCATTATTATATTTAGCAAAAATAACAGTTACTATTAATATCTCACATCTTTATTGAATACAGTTGGCAATTATGATACATACGAAACCCCCACTTACCTGTGTAATGAAGGATCAGTGGCGATTCTGTTTAATTGTTTGTTTACACATGCCACAGCAAGCAGATCACGACATCCTACAAAACTCAGCAAGATTTGCACTACTTCGTCAGGAAGATTCTCCATCGAGTTTTACAGCATCAAGTGTCTTTTACTCTTGAGCTCGTTGAACATTGTCTTTTTTCACAGCTTTGTTTGGACTCCTTTGTAGACATGTCTGAGCTTTTGGTATATCAAAAAACATCACTTCTGTAATTTTGTAAAGGCTAAAGCAAAAATATCGTATATCTTTTTTACCATTGCCGAATTTCATACCGGGAGAGCCTGGATACAAGTCCCTTATGACTAATGTAAAAAGAAAAACCACACTATAAATAGCAAAATCCCAAACTTTGGTATTAAACGGATCAGTAGTTAACGAAATAAACCTGTTTCAAAATACAAGAATTTCCAAAGAAATGTATGGCTTCCGGACAATTCTGCACAATACCCGTAGCGAGGAGCACTTCTCATACATACATGACCGTCAAACCAGTAGATTACAAGATACCTGGGACAAGTATTATTTCTATGACGTCATTCACAAAAAACCCCTAAAGCCAAGCATCGCACGTAACTAATATTTTGATCGGCAAAAGCAAACAATTTGAATTCCAAGCAATTAAGCTAATCAGAATGATGATTTGATTTAAGGAAACTAAACGTTGCAAAAAAATAAAGAAAAATTATTTGGGGTGAAAAAAAATCGTTGAGCAAAGAACAAAAGGAATTTTTATTCTTGTTAGAAGACTGCAGTTGCTAGCCTGCGTGCAAACGGTTTCCAATTAATTTCGGTAAATGCTAATTAAGACAAACAGAAGTTTGTCTGCGGCGCAACTGCACAATCAGGAAATTTTTTTGAAACAGTATGTTAGGGATGAAAATAATACCTATTTCATGTTAAAAAACAAGTCATTCCGCATTAGCACGCATTCCATTTCCCTACCTCCTTCTGTTGGATCCTACAGTATACCACTTTTAGCTTTACCTCTGCAGGATGATAAATAAATCCCCCTGAAAGCAATATACATACTGTTCATCTACACTATAAAATACGAAAGTTAAAAAAATGATTGCCTCAAAACAATTAATCATGATGATAGAAAAGAACAAGTCATGTACACGAAAAACAAATTTAAATCATTTCATGAAGAAGACAAAATCATTTCCTATTCCTTCTTACTATCACACGGAGCTCTGTTTTTTCACAAATCGAAAAATATAAACCTACTTTATTCACAGCTTCTATGGTACTTACTGCTCCTACTTTACAAAAAAAAAACAACTAAAAAAGCTAAATCCTTTACGAGCCTAGTGGCCCATGGAGCCGGCGCTTATCTCAGTTTCTGTAGTGTTAAGCAGATGTGAGTCTTTGACTCCCCCTGGATGGGAAACTAATCCATTGCAGGTTAGCTCCCAGCAGACCGTGGTCCTCATTTACCTACCCCGGAAGGATGGAAAGCTGAGTTAGCTTAGGCGGGAAAGAAAGTCAAACAAATCAGTTCAAATCTTGGCAGAGCCGGGGATCGAACTGGGGACCTTGTGATTGGAAGGCAGAGATCTTACCAACTGCGCCAACCGCGCCCGTTGCTGCTAAAAGTTATAAGGAATGTTTGCTTTGCTTTATATCAAAAGACTATTGCTGCACCACTCAAAAGGTTGCCACATGTGACAAACGGATCAAAGTTTAGACAAACCAAAATACGATACTTACCAACCTTAATAGAACAACCGCTGTCCTCCGGCAAACACTGAAGGCACGTGCCGTCGTACAAGACAAAAGTCACGGAGTTAGTCCACAAACGACCATCGTTACTCACTCGTACAAGGTAGCCCCTTAAAGTAGTTTGGTCAGCGATATAACTCTTTAGCGGCTCAGGCAATGAGCAAGATACTCCGCGATAAGTCTGAAATGTGGCTGATACTTCAATGGTGTGCTTCTCTGTAAGATTTGAAGTCCATTGGGTGCCACGGAACTAAAAACAAAAGATTATTAGGAAACTAACTTTAAACTTATTGCCAATAAGATCCATTCCAGATCTTATCGCCTGAAACGTCCTAAGTTGCTCTATGTTGCATTCAGTCGCAATCAATTAAATTTTTTATCATATAATCTTAAAATATTTTTAACAATTGCCCTAATTTGCGGCGATTTAAAAATGCAGAGATGCCCTCGATCGGATACTGTTGTAGTTAGCTATTAATAGTATTTACTAAAGCAACCGATATCCTTTTTCGCGAGCTCTAATTGGCTCCCGTAACTTGTAATATCCAAGATTGTTAGTTGATTTTGAGGCGAAAGTCAAAATGACAGGAAGCGCGCGTGCTAAAAGTAGAAAAAAAGGTTTACATTGTATTGTTTTTTTGTTTTGAAAATAAAGTGTATTTTTATTCCATTATTTTGGTAAATACTAAAACAACAATCCACCCCCCCAGGGTCGGTGCCTAGGCTAGCGATAGATATATACCACCCATTTTTAGCGCCATGCAAAAAAAAAATAATTTTTTTCTGGCGCTTAGTCTTTAGAGGAAAGTTTTTAACATTGTTTTTCAACTGATAATTTTAATCGAATTATGCCGTAATATCTGAGGAAATCTTCCAGATTCATGTTAAGAAATTTCAAATTTACAGCTATGCTAGAGGAAGTTTGTACACCACGTGAAAACCGCAGCGTCTCTTTTATGCGACAGGTATGCAATGAAATTCCTCATGTGGAACAATTCCACAGTAAGTTGTCAATTTCAAAGCAACGCTAATTTCATCATTTGTCGTGAGTTGAATCTTAAGAAACTTAAAAGGACGAGCGTCTACATGTGGTTCCCACACTGAATGTTCTTCTTTTATATTTGAAACTTCTGCGTTTTAAGTGAGGAAATCTTATCTCTCTGGATCGTGGAAACAATTTTTTGAATTTATATAATTAGCGACGTACGACTCCTGGCACTGCATTCAATATGATTTAGCTTGCTGCAGACTATGAGCGTCCCACGAAGTTTAGTGTTGAATTATTTGCTAATCGGGGCGAAGTTGTAAAATAAAAAAATCAATTTAGCCGCGCAAAGCCTTTCTTTCTGTATAGCGTAATTTTATCATTTGAGTATAAAATTGCGTGGAAACGTTTTAACTTTTCCTCCAATTATTAAGCGCCCCTCCAATTTAAGCGCCGGAAGGAATACAAGTACTATTTTTTGTACCCTAATTTAAGACCCAATAAAATCTGAAATTATTTTTTTTCTGGCGCTTAAATTGGAACAATTACGGTACACCGAAAATCCTTTTTCCAGTAAATCCCCGGTGTTTTGTACTTGAAGTTTCTTTATTTTAAACTCACATAGTCAACTGTGAACAGGAAATTATTTGCAAACATATCAAAGGACTATCAAAAGGATAATATCAAAATGAAACGCAAATTTGTGGAGGATTTGTCTGGCTGAGTGCTTTTGTATTACAGAAAAATGCTTAATTTGAACTTAGATTTGATACAGCTTGCATGTGTTTGTCTTTTCTAAACAATGAAAATAGACAGTAAAAGGGGGAGGGGCAAATCGGAATGAGTCTCGACATGATGCTTAGCATATACTCTCCCGTCTTTTGGAATTTTCTTGCAAATAACAGCCATTGCCTTTTTCTGAATTTTTAGAGCTTGTTAAGGTCAATGGTTTTGGATTATCTATTACTGTCTGGATGTAGTCGCTTAACTTTTTGCGAAGGAAGGTTTGTAACAGTTTTCCAAAAGATATAATCCAATGTACGGTGTTTCGTGTTATGTTTAACAGTCTCCATCAAAATTCTTTGTAAATTCTAACCTCTGTCTTCTTTTTACAAACCAATAATACTCAGAAAAAATTCTGAGCCCATGACGGGATTCGAACCCACGACCTTTCGAACACCGGGCGGAAGCTCTATCAACTGAGCTACAAAGGACTCTTAGGATAGCGGGGTCATTTGCTATGTTCTTATATTGATTTGTGAACAGGCTGAAGCTGTCTCGAACAAGCACTCATACGTCATGATTTAAATTATCTTCGCCCTAGCCTACCATTTTACGGATCAGCACAATAATCAATAACAACAACTTTGGGCAATGGTTTGAAGAAATAAATACTAACCTTCTTGAGCACAATGATAAGATCAAGCAAATAGCATTTGTAGGTGGCGACAGAGATAAGGCGCAGCAGGTGTTCCTATCACCACTTGTAAGAAGTACATTTCTTCCGTGTAAAAAACATTGTTGAAGATGACATCATTCGAAAGATATCAGAGTTGAGATTGAATGACATGAAGATAGAAGTGCTGAAAGACATCTTTGGATGTGACAAAAACAAAGAAAAAGGCATTGTGGACAGCACTGGCGAAGACGAATTCCTCGCAAAAGTGGTTAGCGTGTGTGAAAAATGGGATCGCCTTGAAGAATATCTTCACCCCGGGAGATTGCCACAGTTTTCAAATTACTTCCGAGATTTCATTGAGGACGACATGAAAGAAGGTATGCTTCTTCCTACAAGAAGAAAGGCAGGACTGTACAACGAGTTTAATTACAGTAATTCTCAAGAATGTAGCCTCTTCAAATATAAGAGTAAAATTCAAGAGCACAAGATCAATACAACCCCCGGCTACCGTCCCAGTGTAAAGTGCACCAAAGCCCTAGTTTAAATAGAAAACTTGTTGAAGAAGCGAACAAGGATAAATGTCGAGCTGTTCGACAGAAGGGATTATTTGCTTTGGCAGACAAGTTAAAGCACTTAGAAGTACCTTTGAATGTGTGGTCTGCCATGACAACACAGGAAAAACAGAAACATCTCGCAAAGTTGTTGTCCGTGAAAAGCACCGGCGCTTCAGCAATTGCGTTTGATCTCGAAGACCAAGAGCCAGGCTCTTCTGGATGCACAGAAAAAACCTTAACCATTGGAAACTTTGAAGATTCTGGACTGCCAGAATGCCTTCGTGGTTCCTGGATCAATGCGAGCAAGATTGTAGAGCTTCAAGGTACTGCAAACCATCCAAATGATCCCAGCAAGAGAATAACCATTTCTTTGAGCGGGCCCACAACCCATACCATACAAATTGGAAAGAGACGAAATAAAACTACATGTGACGAAAACTGCCCACGGTTCAAGGAAATGGCCACCTGCTGCCACACTATTGCTGTTGCACACTTTGAAGGCAGTCTCAACAAGTTCTACTCACTCCCCGTCGACCGTCTTGTGCGCTCGGCAATACCCATAGATACTGGCCAAAAGGCCAATGAACGCGAAAGTAGACGAAGACGAAACAACAATGGGCCCAGAGATTTAGCTGAATTTGGCGACCGTATAAAGGGCACCAACAGTTAAGACACAGAACGATCGAATAATTTATATGATTTATTGTTTGTTAAGAACACTGCTGCAACCACATGCTATGGCTGCAAAGGACGTGTAAGAAACAAGCAGTCTTCCCCCTTACCACCTGCTCGATACAATATTTTCATTCGCCACAGAGAACGAAGAGTTTACAACCGCCCTGGGGAGACCAAAGTAAGAATCAGTTCTAAGACAGAGTTTGTATATTACCACCCGTTAAAATCTTGTACGGGTCTTAACTGTAACGATGTCCTAGCAGGAAAGCTTGTTGTCTCTCAAGAAGTTAAGAGCCTTTTAAACAAGATACAACTGAAACACCTTTTTGACGAGTTTAAACTAAAACTGGATTGGTTATGTTAAGAGGAGAGATAAAAACTTTTCCTCACCCTCATCCTTGTCCTTACCCTTTACCTTTACCATTTCCCTTACCCCTTACCCCTTACCCTTTACCCTTACCCTTTACCCTTTACCCTTACCCTTTCCCTTACCCCTTACCCCTTATCCTTTCCCTTATCCTTTACCCTTTACCCTTACCCTTTACCCTTTACCCTTCACCCTTACCCTTTACCCTTACCCTTTACCCTTTACCCTTTACCCTTCACCCTTACCCTTTACCATTTCCCTTACCCTTTACCCTTACCCTTTCCCTTACCCCTTACCCTTTTCCTTATCCTTTACCCTTTACCCTTAACCTTTACCCTTACCCTTTACCCTTTACCATTTCCCTTACCCTTTACCCTTTACCCTTACACTTACCATTGAAATGCGTTTTAGCAACGCCGGGAAAAATTAACGTGTGCTAGCAGATATTTTTACAATTTAATTTTCGGGCTCGGACTCTCATAATCTATCTACTCCTTTGGATTGAACTGCTGGTATGGATTATACATGTTCATTCGTTGAAAAGCTGCAACACTGGTGTACTTGTGAATACTTGAAGATTTGGAAAATTCTTTGAAATTACTTTTCGCACCAACTGCCTCAATTACCTGCTCTTCTTTAAGACGCGTGACAGTTGTTACAGAGGAAGCCTACTAGGTTCTCTTTCACGAGCTCTTCTGCGGTTTTGTGTTCGACTTTTGACACCTTCTAACTGACTAGCAAGCAATAACATGCCGAGATCGAAAACTACTACTAGGGTTTATTGACTGCTTATTAACAGATGTATCATAACAACTACTAAATTCAGAAGTCACATTTTTATCAGTTCTACGATGCTCTGTAGTTAAGTACAGATAACAAGCTACAACGCATGCCGTTGAAAAAACCAAACCCATAATGAGCTCTATAAGAATTGTGATTTGCTCACCTTCGCGACTGATTAGATGTTCTCAATTATCCAACTGAATTTCCTTCTCCTTCAGAACTGTTACGCAGTAACTGCACTTGGTAACTTGTCGAGATTTTTAAGCTTTGTTCTCACTTTGAATTAACTTTGATTTCAACTTTGTTCTACTTTGAGTTCAACTGTAATTCCACTGGGACTGGCAAGAAGTGTTTCCCAAAATATCCCCCGATTTCCCCAAAAATTTTGAGTGTACTCCTTGCCAGTCTGTTGACACTTCAAAAAGCATTTTTGTGTGTGAAAAATGTATGTCACGAGGGCAAACAAAGAGTATGAAAAAGGTCAAACAATACATCCAATTTTCCAAAACAGAAGACTTTCTTCCCTCGATGGTCAGTGAAACCACATGCACAAGTACACGACACAAACTTTGGTGCGGCTGCTAAGCTAATGATGACATCATCAGCAGTGAAATGAGCCTGGGTACGAGGTTACACAAATGTGACCCGACGAAAAAAAATAAGAAACCCGATGCATTTTTTGACTCTGCCCTCGAGCAGATTAAAAAGACGTACCTGATGATCAAAATATATCGTAAACCAACTCACACCAATCAGTGTTTTAATTAGCAGTCTAATAACCCTTTGCAGCATAAATTAAGTGTAGGTAACTCCTTACAACATTGAACAGCATCTATCGTTACTAACAGTAATGATGTCACACTTCCCCGAACATGTGCTCTGATAGTGTCGTCATATGATCAAGAAAAACAACAACCTCGCAAAAGGCAATCTGTACAATTTTAGACGTACTTTCAACAATTATAGTATGAAATGTACTTTGAACCAGTTAACACATTATGACAACTTTGATGTAATCCGAAAGTTCGAACCATAAAAGAAGACATTCGGGGCTACGTCTATCTAGTAAAGTGTGAGGACGCAACACAAGACTGCGACTCCAGTGGATCTGCCCGAAATTTCATTACAAAAGATAATCGCAGAACACTTAAGACCGTGTATCACCACAACAACTGATTAGGTACGTTTAAGACGGAATCAATTTACGTGAGGAATAAAAGGAAACCATTCACATCTGGACAAAAAAGGAACAGAACCGAAATAGAGCGCGAATTATCATCTACACCTCTACGATCATGGGCTGCGTTCACGTATTTGTCAAGGTCATAGAAACCTAAGACAGTATAACAGCAGCTATTAACCCTTTCATTCCAAGTCAGTTAACAACACTCGACTTCTCTTTGCATAACTTATACAAAATAAGACATTTGGTAATGATCAAACAAACAAAACAAACTGCTAGAGATTAACATTAAAATTCCTTTCAAACTTGTTCAATGAAAAGTATGTTCTAAGTTGGGAGAATTTCACAATACAACTGGGACTGAAAGGGTTAAACCTGACTAACTGTTAAGTGGAAAGTTTATTTAAAACTAATGAATTGAGCTTAAACCTGACTATTATAACTTCACCAGAACAGAGATGGATTTGTTTTAAATTTCTAAAAGTTTGTAAACAAGCAGTGTTAAAAATATCTAGTTCTAAAAACCGATCCAAAGACAGGCAAAGTGAATTTACAATTTTATTTAGATAACAGTTTCTTTAATTTAAAATTCTCTTAGCATTTCCTTTTTTATTTATTTTTTTGGCTTGGTCGACCGTCACTATTAAAACAATTGTTCGGGATCCATGCAGGCCATAACTGCTTCCGCATTTCAATAACTTAAATAGCAAATCCAACAGATGGCTAATTTAAAACTTTCACAAAATTTGAAAAAAAACGCGATAGCTCAATACATTAAACTAAACACTGTTTTGGTTTAGGTAAATATTTGTCAAATAACGAATTTGAAAAAATTAAAGATTTAAAAATGTTTTAACATTCCCAAAATTGTTGAAAAAAAAAGCCTAAATTAACAATTTTCATTTACAAAAAATGGCATCTTAATATTTGACAGAAGATCTATACTGTATATAATCTTTAAGATCAATCTGAAGTCCCCTTTGGTTGGGATAAAAATGTCTAAAAACATATTTGCAATTTAAAGGTTTTATGTTTTGCAGTCCGACAGTACGAACCGAGGCCACTTTCAAAATGTTACCACATATTACAAGTGAGTTGAGAACGAATTTTTCTTGTTCGCTTGTCATTTTGTTTGTCTCTCCAAGTTTTTTTAGTTTGTTCTTTGGTTAGGAGCAAATTTGAACAATCAGGCAGAAGAAATTCGTAATAAAATTGTACAATCCCATCGCAGAATAACAATTACTCCCAAATGCGATCACGAAATGTTAATCTAAATTCAAGTTTTCTTTCATTTCAACTATAAACAGATATCTTAGAATAATTCTTGGTGATATTCTAAAGGGTCCGTTTCAGAAATGTTAAAAAATTACAGGTCAAACCGTAACAAACAGCCGCTTCATTGGCCCTGTAAACGACTATTGTTTAATTAAAAATTAATATGAAAATTTGTCTTGGTGGCATTGGTTCATATAGTTGCACTCTAAAACATTGAATAGTATGAAAAATATAAAAGTTACAAGATCTAAGAATCTAGTACATAGATTAAAATTACAAAGACAAATGCTACATTTGTATCAGACCCGTGCGCAAAGAATCACGTGATCCGTGTCCGTGATCCTTTGCGCACCGCCTTTAGAGACGACTGAGGATGAGTCAGTACCAGACCCAAATCACAATCTTGCGGTCCTCAATTTTCACTCTATCTACTTTTTTTTTTAAATAATTTTTGGCTATTGATAATTTACATTTATACTAAATAAAGTTTAATGACAAAAATATTTAGAAAGTAACAAAAAAATATGTAAGGCAATGCGTATTAAATCAACGATATTTTAAACAAAATAAAACTAGCAGTTTAACAATTGTTTTCAGTCAAGTGATTGAATTAAGGGACCGTTCATTATTTATGGATGGGAGGAGAGTAATAATAAAATGGGGGAACCTGAAAACTTTCAGAAAGGGGGAACCCCAATTCATTCATACATAAATGGGGAGTAACCTTGTCTTACAATACTTGTGAACAGTTAATCAGAATATGAAACTATCAGTGCGCATCTTTGCTAACACATCTTATTTTCAAGAAGTTGTTTTATGGGTTGGAGATGAAATCTAGTTCAAGTTCTACGATTAAAATCTTTTGTTATAAAAGGCTCAAAATGTTTCAGCATAAACAGAAAGAACAAATAGCGCGATTGGGAATGCTGTAATAGATGCCATGCAGTACCACTGAATGGGAACAAGAAACTTCTGAAGAAATTGATAATTTTTCTTTACAAGATTATAAAGAATATGAACGTGAAAGAATGGAGAGAAATGTGTGGACTGTTGTTGAAAAAGTGCAAAAGGGAATAAATGATACACCAGTCCTATCGGAGTAAACTGAAGATTACAATTCACAGAAAATAGACAAAACTTTTTCTTAAATGAAGAAAACCTAGCCTCTTACCAAAAATACAACCCTTGGACTATTATTGTTCAATGTTTTCATTAATGATATTAATTTAACTAATTAATTATTTAATTTAATTAATGTCAACATCTCAACCCTACGACTATATGCTGACGATACAACTCAATATGGTTCTGTTGAATCTCCTGCCATTCTCGAATCTCAGATGAATAAAGACACTGAAGTCTTGGCTCTTCGGTTTTCTGATAACTTGCTTCAAGTCAATGCGTCAAAAACTCAAGCAACTACTTCACAAAAGATTGTCAACTAACAGCTACCTGTATAAAATTAAGATTAAAAACAGTGAAAGCTGCACGTTCTGCAAAACTCAGAAGGACGATAATATACATCTCTTCTGGCACTGCGAACGTGTAGCTGCTCTTTGGAATCGATTAGAAACAATGATAAAACAGCTGAACATAGTATCAAACAGCTTTAATTTGGACATAGTAACTGCCCTTGGACTTAAAAAAAGTATATCAAAAGGAAAATTTATACTTAGTTTTTGCTATCTGGTTGCAAGATATTATATATGGGGATGTCGTTTAAATGAAAGTATGCCTAATTTCAAATTTTTTTATGCCAACTAAAAAGGTTTTACCAGTTGGAATACTCCAAAAATAAAAGGCTGAAAAAGGATTTTGAAATTATTCTTCCTTTTTTTAATCAACAAATACTATATAGAGTTTAATCTCCTCTTTGCAATCACTAGTTCCTCTAATATAAGACAACAAAGTCTCAAATTTGCAATTTACTAGTCGCATCGCACGCTGTTCATGTTCCTAAGCTAAACACACACACTCTTGGATGGTTAAAAGAAATGTCTAAAAATTATTTGATATATGTCTATATATGTATCTTTATATGTGCATATATTTAAAAATAAAAAAATAAAAAAAAAACTCAAGCAATGCCTTTGGGTAGATCCCAATATGTATATGACTTTTACGTCAATAATAATAGACTTCAATTTCAGAATACATTACTTATCTTAGGCATCACCTTAGATCATGTAATATCTAACTTTTACACTTCATGTTAACAAAATTTTAAAGAAAGTCTATGCAAAAATTGCGACCCTTAGCTGCTTGAAGCAATTTGTTCATATACAAGGCATATGTTTAACCGCATTTGAATATTGTAATCCAATCTTGTTAAGCATTGGTAAGGTTTTAAATTCAGCTAATAGGTACGGCTTAAGAACAGTAATGATGCAGGTTCCAATAGAAATTATGACGAATTCCTTAATTTAGCCTTTATGCAATCTCCAGAACGAAGATGTTCTATATATTTCTTATCTCTGTTTTACAAGTCTGTTAATGGGCTATGGGAAGCCGATGGTAGCATTATTTAATGCCGCGATAAACTAAACAAATGAAAAAAACATTTAATCTACCAATAAAATAATTAATCCTTACTTAAATTTGAGAGTGAAACAAGTTTTTATATAAAAATATTTCATCTAAGGTTTAAATATTTAATCGGTAAATTAAACAT
>JANCMA020306708.1:0-12026 GCA_024336925.2 Zoanthus solanderi | reverse complement strand
GTTCAAATCTCGGCAGAGCCGGGAATCGAACTGGGGACCTTGTGGTCGGAAGGCAGAGATCTTACCAACTGCACCAATCATGCCCGCCCTTTGGTAAATAAAACTATATGGAAAATATCAGAAACTTGCACTACCACACAAGCAGCAAATTGTACTTCTATATTTATTGACCTGACCTGATGAAAATTACAATACCATAAAAAGAATCCTTGTGCTTTTTTTTTTGGCAGGTATAATTTGCAGAATGCTGAATGTGACTAGGTCTTAAGAGTCTTTGTCTAGGTTAATTTTGTTTTAAAGAACAGAAGAATTGCAGAAATATATTTTTTTGTTCAATCATTGACATGTTGTTTATTATGCAACTGCGAGTGACTATTAACTTAAAATCAGATTCAAACTGTGTTTAAATTTATGCAATGTAGTGGTATGTAAATACAATTCTTTTTACATAAATGTTTAAATAGCAGTTATATATAGTTAGCCTTTCCTTGTGAAAGACATCAGGAGGTAGACGAATTGAAGGCAAATTATATTTGTTCACTTAATTACTTGTTTATGTGTTTCAAATTCATTAATAATCGTAACTAATATTCTGGAAATTTGTAAAAAGCTATAACAATGTATTAAACTAGTATTACAACACTAATATCTTTAGAACAATTACAATTCAAAATTGTATGTAAAAGCCCCTAGAATATAATATTTAATAACTTCCTCCACCTGAAAGGTGGAAAGAAAATTCTTGAGCAACAATTTACACAGGTTTTAGGTGATCTCAGATATCATATAATTACCATCACTGTGTAACTGAAAACAGTTAGCAAGGCATATTTGATAATTCTCTGCCCTAGGTATTGAAATTTGTGTAAAACTCAATAAATTTCATCATTCAAACAATATAGTTAAATCATAATGAAAGCCTGCTGCTTGTGGGATGTGACTTAAATGATAATCATTAACACTGATAACACATACAAGTAGCTAATTGAAGCAACTAAATTAGGAACCAAGGCCACATTGGTAACAGGCATTACTCCTCAAGTCTACAACAAAAAAGTGAGCACGAGTGTTAAAGTGTTCCTATAAAATATTGCTATGATGTTAAACAAACATTTTTATATTTGTGTAACTTGACAAAATATAGACATAAGCTAGAATAATCTTAACCAAGTTATAATGAAACAAAACCCCAGCATTTTAGCAACTCTAAAATAGACTTTTGTTTCACAATGGGATGTAAATGCAAGCAGATGACATTCCTTTAGAGGAAATTTTGTATAAAACGTTTTGACTAAAATTTTAGTTCAAAAACAATCAGTTTTTTTATACACTAAGCTAAAATCAGAATATTTGATAAATTTTTACTTTTTGAACCCACTTGTTACAGAGTTAAAAATAGCCACTAGCTTCCAGCATGTTGAAAATGGGATTATTGTCAGCTTTCTTCTATAGTAATAGTAGATGAAATATTCATTGATCTTTTTGGCTACCCCTTGCATTTTCAAGATGAATATTTTACTTCCCAAAAATTAAATGAGATTGAGTCTGAACCAGTGTTAGAAACAATGTTATACTGAAATGTTGACAATCAATCATTATGTCATTGTTTACACTGTGGTAAGAATCTTTGCAGTTCTATGTGCATCTCAAGCAATTGCAGAAAAAATCCTAAAAGAAAAAAATTTCAGGCTGGAATTGGATTTGAACCCATAACTTCTGTATTACCAGTGCAGTGCACTAACCAACTGAGCTATGAAACCACAGCTAGAAGAACAGAACATTATTAGTAAGTCCAACAATGCCACTCTAAGGTGTACACCATTAGTGAAACTAAGTTTGTTTTTTAGTGTAAGCAACAAAGTTAGAAATCTTTGAGAGCGAAACTTTTAATAGCCTACAAAATAGAACAGATTTTCTGATCATTATTTTGAACCCTGTGTCATACATAAAGAGTAATATCATTATTAGTAATTATAGCTATTGCTAAGTGCCAACGAGCAAGACAAAAGCACAAAGATGACAAAAGTAAGCTGTACAAGTTCTGAGAACTGATGATCTCGTTTTACTATTTAAAAACAAATAAACTGAAATATCTCAGTTATATTTGAAGCTACACCAGTGGCTTCATGTTAGCTACTAGCACATTTGTGCTATCTATACTTGAGTTCATCTTTATAGCCACATCCCCAACAAGCATTGCACTTTTACCATTACTATTGAAATATCTCAGCATATACTTTACATGTGAATTTAATCATTCAAACATAAAAAATTTTCCTGTAACATTTTGTTTTGTGTATCAAATTAATTCTCTTTTACGCCAATCTTCATCAGTTCTGAAACTTTTCAGATGAAATGTCTTTGATAAAAAATGAATATGCCACCTTTGTTCATTGAAAATGTTTCACACTGTGATTGGCCCACATGGAATCTATTGTTACATTACCTTACATCCAGGTCAAGATTTTTTCTCCCTGCTTTTTGGTTCTATAATGCTGCCATCTTACCAGGCTCATATCTTCGCTTGCCTGGCTTATTGGCAATAAAGAGTTCAATGATAGAAGTAAGAGGACCATAATGAACAAATCATATGGCTAGTTGTAGCAGACATAGGATGGGAAACTAATGTCTATTTTGAAGTGGATATAAACCACAACATATTGGTTTGTACAATGAAACAACCAAAATCATAAAATTTTCTGGCCATAAGATAACATGTTCCTTGTTCAAATGTTCTACACCTGCTTGAACTGAATTTAAGGCTTTCAGAATCCCGTTCCCATCTGATTAACAATTAAAGTTACATTAATTAATCTATTTCAACTGAGAATGTTAAAGATCTCATTTAAAAATTGTTTCCAAAATTAATGGTTCATCAGCTATGATAATCCTTCCATAAAATTTTGAGCTTGCTTCATTTCACTAAGAAATACTCGAAACTTGTCAGAAGTCATTGTGAAAGAGACACTTTCGTGTTCTCCAGTTGCGATTGATCTGTCAAACTTCAACTGAATTTCAGGCTCTTTTATTTCTTTTAGCTCGCTCGAACCCAAGACATAATCAACTCTCCATTCCATACCTGACAGTTTGTCAAGCTTCAAACTTTTTTCGTGAAATGCTGTCTGTAGCTTTGCTAGGTTATCCTGATAGACTTTGCACAAAGCAACAGTGTGTTCTTTTGGTAAGCCTAGCTGTTGAAGCTCGTTTGACAAAGAATCACCATCGACACTGTACTTTGCTGCACTGGATAGGATAAAAGACAGAGCAGCAATGGAAGCTTTTATGTCTGAAAGTTCGTATTTGGCGTCAGAAGTTAACTTTTCAACTTTAACATAGTCAATACCTTCTCCTATCAAATCACGAATAACTTGCGAACAAAGAAGCCTCATTTTAACAGATGTGATCTTGGAAAGGGTGGCAATTTCTGCTAATACCCAATCAGGGCAATCAAGATCCCCACAAAATCGAAATCTCATCTTGAAACTCAGACAAATAACTCGCCATAAGGCATAAGATTAAAATGTGACAGGCGCAAGATGGTGCGGCCTCGCTTTCACAAGTAGCACGTGACTAGTTGTCCAAATATGGAAGATAGCGTCCCTAGTACCGTTGGGCTTCGCTCGAAAACTTTGACATTGTTTGTAGTTTGCGGGAAGTGTGTCGTGTCAGAAATTTGTGATCTATTCTATTTAAAATTTTTTTACCAAAAAAAAAACGATGGAGCTTAACACAACGATCTCCACTTTTTTATCAGTTGTCATTGCTCTCGGATCTGTCATCGTTGTTGTGCTTTTTGGTGAGTTGTTCTGCTGCAATCTCTTTGTTTCAGTTTGTGACTATATTGTGATTTCAGACTGGAAAACAAATTAATTGATTTTGTATATTTTTAAAACAGATTTTATGCTCAGAAGTTTTTTTCTGCGCGCTTAGCTCCTCGTCGAGCTTTTAAAGTCAAGAGTTTTATTTCATCAAGATATGAAAAATTTTCGCTTTTTAAATTGCAGTCACGAATCAGTTGTACAATTGTAAACTAAAAAAGTGTTACTAACTCATGAAGTGACCTTTCTAGCTGAGGTCGCCGTCTGATCATGCAGCTTGGATGTTTTTGTTTTGAGGGCCAGACTTTAAAACAGGATTAAGTGTGGTTTGTAGATGAATGTAAATAAGGAAGTTTAGATCACCATGAACATGCACCTACTCACTTTCTCACCTGCCAGCTTACGTGTGGCTGCACATGAAGCGTTAGGCGTATGTACTTGACTTTATTCCGGGCTTTCACAGCAGCTTGGTGAAAAGATTGTAGCAACATTTCTCTGTAACTGTTGCAGTCTAACTATGTTTGATATAAAAATACACGTCGCATGGACTGCAAGTATCACTTTTATTTATACCTGTAATTGTTGTCAGTTTTGATGAGGATTTTTTCAAGAAAGAGATTAATTCTGAAAACAAGATAAAATTGAAACCATTTTTTAAATTTAAATATAAACCCGTGCTTATTTAATAGTATTTTTCACATCAAATTTTCAATGCTAATGAATTTCATTGGAGGTACTGTCACCAACAATCTTAAATAGAAATTTAATCAAACTACTAATTTCTGATTAATTATTAAACCACTAAAATGCCAAATGGTTTAAAAACTGGTTATTGAAAAGAGGAAAAAACGATATAAATAAAAATTAAGACAATATTTTGTGGTTGTGAGCTGCACAACTTTTATTCTATCAGCAATTGTTCACATTTTAGGATTTTTTTGACAAAAAGACAACACACTAATTTTTGTATCTTTAGTGCAACAAGCTAGGTAATCGCATTTAAATAATTGAAGCTTGTTATGATGGGTCAGATAATTTGCCTTAAAAAATTGTTTTAATTAATATTGTGAATATATTAGAACCATTAGAAAACTGAAGAATAATTGCTAATGCTTGAAACTTCAGTTTCTTAGTTTACATACAAAAAGAGCCTCATCTGTTGATTGATTTCCATGACAACAGTACATCGGAGAATGACATCATTTTGAATAACAGTGTCTTCTTTTCAAACCAACAATATTCAGAAAAAATTCTGAGCCCATGACGGGATTTGAACCCATGACCTTCCAAACACCGGGCAGACGCTCTATCCACTGAGTTACAAGGACTCTTAGGAGAGCGAGGTCATTTGTTGCATTCTTATAGACTTGTGAATAGAATCCTCTGGCTCAATCAAGCACTCGTATGTCATGATTTAAATATTTCTGCCCTAGCCTCCGTTTAATGGGTTGGCATAATCTGTAAATTAACATTTTGTAAAATGTTAAAAATGTTCCTTGTTTTCTTTTTATATAAATATTTGCTATATTGTGTGTTTGAGAGTGTATTATTCTCTTAATATATTATTGTGTATTTGATAGTGTTTTATTCTCTTTTAGGACCTTTATGCTTAGATGAATGTCAAATGACATATAATTTTTGAAAAAAAAGGTTTTCCAGAGTATGTCTTTTCACTTTCAAAATTCTTAAAATATTTTTACTTAGTGTACAAAAATAGAAATGAATCGCAATATGTGTACATACTCTTCTTGAATTGCTATTGAAAATTTGTTAGACATGAAAATATTTAAACCAAAAAAAAGTCTTAACAAGACACCCCACAGATACTGTGCACAAGTAGAGAAGTTAGAGAAAAACCATTGCCCCTACTGGTTATTTGTACAAGAATCATGTCAAAGAGAGTGAGTGTTATCTCACATTCCACTCTGCTTTTCTCAGGTCTTTGATTTTTGAACAGCTGAAGAGTTAAGAAACTGGTTTTCATTGTTTGACTGCAGTAAGCAGGAGTATTTTTAAAATTATAGTGATTGTTGTGCAAAATTTTACAAGAATGGGAAAGTTGATTTCAACTACATTTCACTGCTGTGGAGTATCTGAGTCACAATGGATGTTTCATGGTTATAGTCTACAGTACAACAAATATCTTTAAGTTACTAAATCTGAAATTTTACTTTAAGCCAGATAGGTTTATATCAAGGATTTTCATGAGGTCTACTTCACAGTTCTATCAGGCCAAAGTTTGTGTTTGGTGTATGTGTGGTTTGTTATAAATTGCAGTCTTCTGCACTATAATTCTATTTCAATCTGTCTTTGTCTGTAAACTGCTAATATTTATATTTTACTCTTGAGCCAGTCTGAATTTTTACAAACATAAGGGATTTTTGTGCAGTTTATTAATTTATTTCAACTGCTTTGTAGGTTGGTTTGTTGTGTGGAAGATGTTTCTAGTGAGAATTACTTTCATTCGTGAACTTGTTTACGGTAGTAATGGCAACAACAACAAGATAAGTAAAAAGAAACCAGAGCCAGCCACCCCTCTCAGAAGATCATCAAGAATAAGGCATTTGAATGAGGCGAGGGATAAAAACAGATGATATAATGAATGAAGCAGGTGTGTTTGTGGACTTGTCATTTTTATTCATATGGAACTTTGAAAGAGCATCCTGAGTCAAAAGAAGAATGTTATTTTACAAGGCACTTTCTGCAATATTTTTATTGATAAACTGTGGCAACAAATGCTGTAAATTATATTGCAGCTGCAAAGTGTTTTATGAAATCATTGCTACATACGAAATATCAAATTGACATAGATTTTGAAAAATTTTAATTACTAAGTTCTATGCAAGTTGTGTAGTTAAGTTAATCAACTCAGTGGAAAAACAGCGCTGGATGTGATTGGTGTCCGTGACTGCATCATATTGAGCAAAGTGAATTTTCATTTTTCACCCTTCAGAAAAGAGCGAATGTGTTTAATCCATTATTAGTGAAACATGAAGAAACTTTTAGTTATTCAGAATAGCTTTTATCATATGATTATGTCTGTTTATGTTAGTTAAGGATTTTACATACTAGAAACACATTGACCATCTTGTGTGAATTAATGTCAGTGAAATTAGGGCTATCACATAACGTGTTCTGCTAAAGAACAATATATTTAATATACTGCCTTGTTCTTAATCTTATGAACTTTGTCATGATTATTTAATTTTTGTGCTCTTACATTTTGTGGTGGAGGAATTATTTATTTTTAGGATTCATCTTCTTGTAAGTAGAGGTTTTAAGCTAGTATGCAAAAACTTCAAAAGATAGTATAATGCACCAGTTAAGTAAACCCTGACCCCCCTGACCCTCCCAAGGTGGGATATGTTGTGGTATGGGCCATTTGCACATTTTGTCATTCTTGCCATTTGCACATTTTGTCATTCTCCAAACCAACACTCTTACTCTCCTTCTCCACTTGCGTCTTCTTTGGTCATCCTTGCTTCCTCTTGCCCTTCACTTCAAACTCCAATGCTTTTCTCAAAATATGCCCATCAGTCCTCCTCAACACATGCCCATACCATCTCACTCCATTCGTCTTTGCCATCTGAACCACTGTTTCCTTCAATCCCAACATCTCCATTAGGTCCCCCGTCCTCTTTTTCTCCATCAGTTTTGCACCACACATCGCTCTCACCATTGCTCTCTTGATCCTTCTCAAAATTGCTATTTCATTTTCCCTCAAACACCGTGTCTCACTGCCATATAACATTGCTGATTTTGCAAAAGTCTCATAAACCATTCCTTTTGTCTTAAGCGACCCAATTCTTGCTTTTGCTGTCACAGCTGCCTCACAACCACCACATGCATTTACCCTAACCTTGAAATAACAGAAATATTCACTCTTTCCATCTCTTCACACAAATCCTCCAGCTGTTCCACTAATCCATCAACTTGCTTCTTGCATCTTCCACACACAAAATCTCTTCCCAACCTCGGGGTCACCCTCTTTACTTTTGCACATCTTCCATGGATCCATTTCCCGCATTTCACGCACAACACTGATTTTGCCATTACTTGCTTCCCACAAATACAACATGGATCTACCATACTTACAGACACTTCACCTTCTGCCCCACTCACTACCAATTTTGTCTTCTCGAGGTTCACCTTCAGCCCCTTGCTTTCGAATGCCTCCCTCCATTTCCAAAACTTCTCCCTCAGCCCCTCTGTCATTTGACTCATCAGAATCAAGTCATTCTGTGTACAACATCCCACTTATCAAACCATTTCTCACATTCTCTGTAATTGCAAAAAGTAACAGCGATCACACGGATCCCTGGTGCACACCAACTTTCACCTCAAACTCCTCGGACAACTCTAGTCCAACGCTGACTCTTGTCTTTGCACCTTCATACAAACTCATCACTGGTCTCACCATTACCTCTGTATACTTCTCTTCCTCATTGCCCATTCCAATACCTTCCTGGGGACCCTGTCAAATGCTTTCTCCAGGTCACCGAAGCACATGTACAACATACACAACATATTAAATTTTTAGAGACAACTCTTTTAGAGACTTGTAATCCTTCAGTTTTGTTGGCTGTTTGTCTGCCACTATCTCATTTGTTATCGATTCCCTCTTTCTGTTAGTTATGCAGTTATATTTTAGCTCTGAATATTGTAAACTACATTCATTCGACTTTCATAGAGTTCTTCATAGAGTTGTTCTATTATACATCCAATAGATTTTTAAAATCAAAAATTAGTTTTAGCATTTGGTTCTCTTTTATAGATTAGATAAACGAAATTACAAATCTTCATCATCATCATTCACATTTTCCATGCTTGCATGGGCTATAGGGGTTTGTTAATGGCTATCTTCTAATCAGTTCAATTTCGTTCCAGATCAGGATCAGTCTTTATTAATGTACTGTAGATCTTAAATTACTATCCACGACTTGGTACCAATTCTTTCGAAGTCTACTCTTTCTTTGTTTCACCTCAACAACTACATCTCTGCATTTTTTCACCCCACTGTCATCACTGCCAGGACTCCCACTAGCTCTGAATGTAGTGTTCTAGCCAGCTTTAAAAAACGACAGGGTGCCCTAATTTGCATATCATTAATTTGCATGATATGAATTTGCATATCATTAATATTCGTGATTTGTAATTTGCATAAAATTATCTTGATATTCATGAAATATTAGTTTATATAATGAATATTCAATGTGTTCAGATAACAACATTTTCCCATTTAAAATTTATTGACAAGTTATTTCAACAATGAGAAAAATATATTACAGTGACAACAAGGAAAACTTTAGAATTTAGTGTCTGAAAGCAATATTTTCGAGCAATCATTCAAATTTTGTTGAAAATAACTTGGAAAATATTGCGTGGAAACCTCAAAATCTTGATTTGTTTTTTTTCTCAAATCTTCATTAAGACAATGTACAGGATCTCAAAAAATGACAGGGTGCTGGAGGAGAACGACTGGGCGCACAGAAAAACGACAGGGCGCTGTGCCCTGTCATTTTGACCTAGCTAGAACACTGGAATATTAAGGGTCCTTGGAACCCCCAGTCTAACACAAAATTGCATTTGTTGAAATAACAATCTTTGGCATCTCCTGTATTAGTAAGTGTTATCAGATTTCGACTCAACCTCCATGGGTTTTCCCTGGTTTAGGTTAAAATAATTAATAAACATTGATGTAATACTTTCTAAAGTGGTAAAATAATTTATGTAGAAAGCTGTACTTGAATGTAAAACAGCTAGATTTTAAAGTTATATTGAACATTTATATTCTTTTAATCAGAAAACACTACAACTCAGGTGTTTGTACTAAATCTTGTAGATTTCGTCTGCTTTTTTACCACAAAGGAGATGGACGGTCTAGACTGTTTTCAGCAAAAATAGTTATTTCTAATACAAATAAATGCTTTTTTCTAACATATTAGAGCTCATTTTCAGGACTACCTCCACTTTTGAGGGACATTTATAAATAATTCTTTGTTGCCCTATGTACAACAAGAATGTTTCTTTTTTTAAACCGAGCCCTGCAGAGACCTGACGTGCATGTTAGAGATTTCTATGTTTCCAAGGGATGTAAGTAGCCCGAAAGTCACAGATTCTTTTTCAGATTTCACGTGTCAAAAATGCCACACAGTACATTAATGGGAACTCTGACTACATCTCTCTACATTGCCAAACCACCTCAATCTGCCTCTTCTAGCTATAGGGTAGTTCCTAATGTTATCAAGGCCGAAACTCTCCCTCAGTTCTGAAAAAGGCTTGCTACCCTTCAAGGTTATATTACACATCCATCTTATCATTCTCATATCATTGCACTCCAACCTTAATAAGTCAGCCTCTTTCTTTGCCCAAGTTTCACTGTCATACAGTATGACACTTTTAATGCATGCCTGGTACATCCTAGTACCCTTCGAGCTAAAGGAGAACCACCCACAAGTCAGGAAAAGGTAGGAGATCCCTAAACTTTGGGTAGAACTTATCAACAGCCTCAAAAGCTGCTCCATCAATCATAGCATGTTCTACTTGTGGGCAACCATGAACTCCAATTTCACCTGTGCACTTTCTGCACCTATATATCTCATTGACTCGCAGTCTATCAACCCAATACTTGCAACCGTTACAGTATTTTGAGTTACTTCCAACATTTTTGTAGCAAATAGAGCAAGGATATTTGCCAGTCACCCTTGTAGATACCATAGTGGAATTGCTAACCATGCACTTTGTCTTTCCCATGATGACTTGTAGTCCTTTTGGTTCCATGCCCTCTCTCCACTTCTTTAACTTTCTAGTCAACTCCTCCAAGCTCTCAGTAACAAGTTAATAAATCATCAGCATAGAGTATTTCCCACCGACAACCAGTTCGACATTCCACTGACAATGCCTCAAGTACTATTATAAACAGAAGGGGACTCAGTACTGAGCCCTTATAACACAAACATTCACCTCAAACTCATCACTAAATCCACCATTTACTTGTACACGAGATTGCACATTGTAGTACATAGATTGTACTACCCTTAGAAGCCACTCATCAACACCCAACTTACCCATTGCCCACCATACAACTTCTAGAGGGACCCTTTCAGAAGCCTTCTCCAAGTCAACAAATGCGAAATACAAATCATTAGTTGATAATTTAAATATTATTAAGTGTATTCGTGATCATTAATTTTTCAATTGTTGAATGAGAGTTCTTAATAGCAAATAATTTGTGATTCTGGATGTGTTCGTCTGTGAAAGATTTTAGATTTTCCATCTTCCTGTTTTAAAAATATTAACTTCTTGCTAGGCTGCTTGTGAACAACAAAAGTGTGAGTTGGAACTTTCTGGAGCTCTCTCTTCCACCTCAGGTATGTGTGAAAGCAGGCAGTCATAAAGGTTTTATTAGTAACTTGGCATCAAATTTAGTGCATAGAACTTGACCAATAGCAAATCACCAAATAATGAATTGAGTCTACATTGCTCCAACCTTAGTTTTTTCGTAAGTCACCTTTTGGTGACCATACTTTTTAAAAAGGTCGCCAAGGATACCAATTTGGTCACCATATTCTTTTAAAAAAAGAACAGTATGGCTATGATGCACCCATTTGAAATGACCTGCTCCCAACAGCTGTGGCTTTATGTACCTCAAAAGGTAAGTCGAGAGCTTTTCACTAGTAATACTCCAATGATTTTTGTTAATTTTTCATTTTTCTCTTTTGCAGTTACTCAAAACTGCATTTTTTTTCAAAAGAAGCAGAGTTCAAAGTGTCAATCAAGTATTTCTAAAAAAATGACTGGCACAACTTTGGCTTCATAACTCAGTTGGTAATAATGAGTGTTACAATGGTATTGCAGAGGTCTTTGACTGAATACTTCTCACACACACAAATAATTGACAGTTTAATTTGCTCGATTCTCTTCCACAGAATTGTAAAATAATGTCTTATTATAAACTGACTCAGTATTGCACCTCATTAATTTTAATTAAAATTTTCCCAGATGAGTGTGTCAATTCAGACATAAATTGTTTATACTAAGCATCAGTAATGTATTGTGAAATGTTGGAAAGGATATAAAAGGTTGAGAAAATGGAGAGAAAAAGGTTGGCCTGAGAAATAAGATACTTATGAGTCCAATAAATTAGGGCAGAAGTTTTTTTTTTTTTTTTTTTTTTTTTTTTTTTTTTTAATTTTTAAATTAAGGTTG
>JANCMA020306606.1:0-12026 GCA_024336925.2 Zoanthus solanderi | reverse complement strand
AAATTCGATTCGAATACGGATGCGTGTGGACGCTAATAAATTTTTGTATCCGGAAAGAAAAGTTTGCGGATTCAAAAATATCCGGATACGTGTAGACGGGGCCTAACACTAATCCAAACCCTAACCCTAACCATAACCTAACCCTAACCCTAATTTTAAAGTGTTACCTAACGCCAATTTTAACTTAGCCCCAAGTTCATGCCAATTTACTTAAACTTAACCCTAACGGCTAAGTGAAACGTAACACTAGCCTAACCCTAACTCCATTCAGGAACTTTTAAAATTAGTTTAAAATAAAATAAAGTCAAAAGACCTTTTTAAGGAGATTTTACGCCAGGGAAATCTATTTATTAGAAATGTTGCATGCGAAATAAATGTTAACAGAGTACTGATATTTTTAAAATTTTTATGAAATAAAATAAATCAAAAATAAATAGAGTGTGTTGGTAAATATCTTGCACTTAGGCTACACATTAATTTCCCACATGCATTCGGTTTATTTTGATATAAAAAACCAATTTAGGTTCTTTGAAATTTCTTACTATAAGCTCCTTAATCACATCTTAATTCTTTGTTAAAAGTGTAACATATAATACCTGGCAAAGAATTTCCTTTTGACATTCCCAGTGTTTAACCAATTCCATAGCAATTTCTACGGTGTCCTTCGAGATTTGTCGCGATGGAGGTGTAATCGGTACTCCGGTAAGGATTTCTCCCATGGTGTGGTTAAAAACGTGCAGTGCAGTGGCTACTCTCGGTACAAGCTCCGGAATTTTTGACTTCGGCGGAGTTTTTCCTTCTCTTATCGCATTGTTAACTTCCATAACAAACTGATCCATTTTTTCTCTTAACAGAGTATTAGCATCTTCACTGAAGCGAAAGTGTAGCTTTTGGGACTTTTCGCCAATGTCTTTAAAAACTTGTTGAAAATCTTCAACCATCTCTGTAGATAGTTGGCTTGCAGCGTTCTCCATTTCAGTTAAGGTCGGTCGAAAGACGAGTGGAGTAGTTATTATGAAACGGTCGACCAAACCATGACCATGATCCATCTTTGTTATTAATTTTGCAGCGTTGAACAGTTGCGTAGATCCAAGGATGCTGAAAGGTGTGTTTGCGTTGATTGTCCTTGTTTGCTCTGTTGAGTAATTGTATATGCATCTCTCTCCCGAAAACAGCTTACACAGCAGTTGCATATCACCGGTCGCATTATCTTCGTCCGATTTCATTAACTTATTAAGAATGTCGAAGACTTCGGGGGATAGGATCATTCCTTGTTCTTTATTTTATTGCCAGCAGCTTCACGAGCCCCGAAGACGTTGTTTTGCTGATAGTTGAATTCGTTAATTCCAGAAAGTCTAACGGATCTTGCGATGCATGTTGTATTGCCGACGATTTTCCTGCACAAGATAAATAATAATTTTTAGAATTATTATGTTTGTCGTTGTTCACAAAAAAGATAACAATTCTCTACTTGCGCATGACCCATAATCCTTTGCGCCTTGGGGGTAAGTTGTTGATCACTCGCCGCCATATTGTCGGTTGGTCGATATGTATTGACATTTCAAATGGGCAAAAACGACTTTTGTTGTGCACATGGATGTTCAAACAACCGCAAAAAGAATCCAGAGCTGCACTTCTACAGAATACCGAAAGATCCAGCCCGTAGAAGATCGTGGCTGACCAGAATACGACGAGACAATTTCACGCCAACTGTAAACACTCGTTTGTGTTCGTCTCACTTTGTTGGTGGAGTGAAATCTGACAATCCACAAGATTTAGGATTCACTCCATCCATCTTCAATCATAGCCACAGTGTTAGTGAGACACCAAGGACCAGCAGGAACAGTTTAAGAGCGTGTGGTGTTGAGAATGTAAACATTTTCAACAAGCCTAAGCGAAGAAAAATTATACATCAAGTAAGTTAGTTCAAACTTTTTGCTTTGTGTACTTCGTTGCACGAAAAATACCTTTCCTCATACTTTAAAACTTCAGTATACCTACATTTTAGCTGATTTGTATTTTTAAATCGTTATTCTAGGAGTTTGAAATCAAAGGAAGGCCAAAACAAAATAGACCATCGATTGAAGACCACCGGATTTGGGGAACGTGTCTGCCTTCGAGTCACAACCTGAAAGAACATGATTATTGTAGATCCCAAGTTGACCCGTTGTCTCTAACAGTTGATAAATCTATTCAAGATGAACTGTCATCGCTTTACGAAAAAGTTGCTCAGTTAGAGGAGGAGAACACTAATTTAAAGACACGATGCTTCACTCTTGAAAGTATGAAAGGTGATATTGATAATAAGAGATTTCAGTGCTTCACTGGCTTTTCAAACTATGGAACATTCAAAGCTCTCTTTGAATATCTGAATTCTGTTGCACTGCAGAAAAAGAAAAATTGGAGAGCATCTGAGATGAATAATAACTTGGCTTGTACTGGAAGAAAGGATACCAAATCTAAACTTTCTCCGGAGGAAGAATTTTTCATGGTTATTGTTCGACTACGTACTGGACTTACTTTGACTGACTTAGCTGTGAGATTTAACTTATGTGAATCAAGTGTAAGCAGAATCTTCACTACATGGGTTAATATTATGTACTTTCACCTCAAAGAACTTTGTCAAATGCCTAGTTATAGTGATGAACTTGGCAAGGCTGAGCAATTTTCAAAGTTTCCTAATCTTAAGGTTATAGTAGATTGCACAGAGATTTTTACACAGAAGCCTTCATCATTAAAGGCTAATAAGGCGGTATATTCAAACTATAAGAGCCACACTACTTTTAAATATTTAGTTGCAATTAATGCATGTGCTGCTGTTGTTTATGTTTCTCGTGGGTGGGGTGGGAGAACTTCTGATAAGTACATAACTGCAAATAGTGTAGATTTTATTGCCACATTAGAAGACGGAGATGAGGTCATGGCAGATAGGGGTTTTGATATTAGTGATATATTAGGTGATTGTGGTGTTAGGGTTACTATTCCAGATTTTAAAGGACAAGGTCGATCACAGTTAAAGAAGGTAGAAGGTAAAAGGTCAGAAAAGATAGCAGAGGCAAGAATTCACGTAGAGAGAGCTATTCAGCGAATTAAGACATATAATATTCTTAACCATCAGGTCAGGTTGAGTATGGCTCATCTTGCCGAGCAAATTTTTACTGTTTGTGCTTATTTGGTCAATTTTCAACCACCAGTTTTGAAGTGAAAAAAAAAGAAAAGTGTTTATCAAATATTCTTATTTTGTTTAGCAATACATTAACAGTTGTACATGTATAGGGGCGTAGCCAGCCATTTTTTCAATTTAAGCCCAGACTGTACAGTGTAAGTCGTATATCATTTTTTTAACATCCAATGTGGGAACAAGTGCTTTTAAACTTTTGTGCTCAAAGCGGTTGCAAAGTTCTGCATTGTTAATAAAGTTTCAGCATTTTTTCACTTATAAAATTGAAAGTCAACATTTTATTTTCCAAACTAAAACATTGATGTAGTGGTGATTCGCCTTCCAGCTACTAAAATGATTATATTCAGAAATTCTTGTTAAGCCTGGGTTTAATGGCTTAAGGCTAGCTATGTCCCTGATATAGTAATTCTTTTATCAAACTATGAAATGCTGAGTTTAAACCCATGAATACATCCTTGTATTTATTGTCATTGCATATAATTCCTTTGTTTTTTAATAATATTTGTGACAATTTTACAAGAACTTTTGTACATTTTGTTTCACAGGTGCAAATATGAAAACAACTTTAACATGTTCTTTGTAATATATCAACTTAATGGTTTAAAGAGTTGTTTCACAAATTAAGGGAAATCACATCAATAAATATAAATTGACCATTATTAATCAATATCAATTCGCTAATTTTTATTGATTTTTTGATTAAATTTTGATTTTCAGTTTTTATCTATAAGTATGCCTGGTTTTGTATAAGCTTATTATGATATACAATGTGGCCACACTACAGCTTCACCTCTGACAAACAGTAACTGTCTTAATTATTATATTATATGACTTTTATGTATAATTCACTGTGTTAATTTAGTGATGTAAATACAGTGAAGTTAACAATACACCTTACATGTTTACATGTTACGACTTACATTTAGCAGTTTCTTCTACTGTATCATTGATTACAGATAAGTGTACATTGATGATTCAGGGTTCTCATCAATTTCAACAGGTGGCCAATATTTATCAATAGGCGACCATAATTTATTTTCACATGCACATTTTTTAAAGTCAAAGAGAAATTTCACAGGCTACCTTCATCCCAACAGCTGGCAGAATTCCATTAGTTGCCAGCTTTTACTGAGAACACTGGATGATTACTAAAAATGCACTTTCACCCCTTAAGTTTTGCTCATGGAGTGTTATATACTAATATTAAAGCAATTTGTATATAAGTATTACTGATTTCTTAATGCTGCAAAGGTAGAATAATTAAAACCTAATTTGCCAATTCTTTCACATCCATTCTTGACTCTTGGGTAAGCAAGCTCTAATAAAATTACATTATAGTAAAAATTTTCTAGTCTGGGTAGATTTCTGCTCCAAAACTCCTTATTAAATACCACACGCTGAACAAACAATGCACTACCATCTAATGCCACAAAGTCAGCCCATTTTCTTGTTGTACATAGCATTTGTTGCTGCATTTGGTAATAGTATTGGTGGATTTCATTGATAGACAAACATTTATCATCAGATTGTTTTACAATGTTGAGTCTAAGCAATACTTCTTCAAGTGTTTCTCCATTTCTTGGGTGTACTTTCTTCACTTCAATAAATCCATCACTACCAATAAGTCTATCAGGTGATGCACCTAAGAATGGATATTCCTTGGAGACAAAGAATCCACACTGTTTTACAACATTACCTGTAAGTTTACAATATTGCTTAATGATCTGTGTTTCTGATTCAATGCCATCCTTCATGTGTGCAGATTTATAGTTAACATTGTATGACAGAATCTCTTTCATAGCTTTAGTAGGGCTTGTCATGTCCTTCATAAGTGCACGCTTGCACTTTGATGCAGTTATTCTGTTGGAACGATATGTATACCATTTTGAACTTTTCAACTGATCTCGAGTGCACTCTTCAATCATCTCCTTGATTTTTTTTCCATCAACATTTATACTATTAATTATTGCATCAGCTTATGCTAGAATATCATACAATGATGCTGGGTGATTTTTTATTGGACTTACAATGTTTTCTTCTTCATCATTCACTGTTTCAATTTCTACTTCATGACTATAAAGGATGTCTGCATGATCAAATGGCATGGCATCAGACAGACTTTCAACAGGTTGTACAGTATTGCAGTCAGTAGTTGCACTTTCCAGTAAATAATATACTGGTGGTAGTGGCTTGCCTTGATTTGCTAAGTAAATGTCTCTTTTTAAGTTCAGTTTATAATCATTAATGATATGTTTTGTGAAGTCATCTACACCATAGTATTTTTCTGTAACTGATGGCGATGGCTTCAACTTTTTTGTTGGTGGCTCTTTCCCAAACTTTGCCTTGTAAAAATTCATCTCCTCGACAAGCACTGAATCAACTTTGGCACCTGTAGATAAAATATTGTAGATGTCATAATATTTGAATTAACATTTTCCCATGATAATCAACAAATCCCTAATATTTAGGCTAAAAAATATTTAGGCTAAAATATTTTTAGACGTTATTTTTTGTTGTGAGATGACAGTGTCAAAAACATTCAAATTAAGCTTTTAAAACATAATATTTTCGTCTATATATTATCGATAATCAAAAAGCAAAACATTACTATAACAAAATAATAAATCATTGGCACCTTCAGGATCAGTCCAAGAACACGGTAAATCAGTACATGTAGGGTCAGATGGCAGTTGCTGTTTTCCTTCAGCGACGACATTACACAAAACGAACATCAAAGCACCAACATGGCTGCAATCACCTCTCAAACTATAAGGAAACAAATAGTATCATATGAAAATATATTCAACGAGACAGTAGTCTAGTGCATATATTCATGAACGTTCATTAAACAGATAAAATAATAACATACCCAACAGTACACGTGCAGTATGAATACACCGGTTTGTTTGTTATGTTTTCGAGTACCACGTATACATGCATTTGCTTTCCTCGTTGTCGGTAGAGAATGAAGGATTGCAACTCCCTCTTACGGCCCATAAATTGTCGAACTCTGGTAGAACGTGACTTCTGTAATCAGTGAATTTTGCATTAGTATTAAGCTTTAAGTTGATGAAATTCAAAAGCATATTTTCGACTTATTTGACCGAGTGGATGCCTTGCTTGTGTTCCCAAGCTCGAAGGGTTTTGTATTTCCGAACTGCTTGTTCATTATAACCAGCTCCAATCAGGAATTCTTTCACAATTGACTCTTCAATTACTATGGGTACATTATCTAAGTTTTTCTGCCAGTGTGTTATCTTTTGAAGCAATGTCAAAGATGGTAATTTTGAAGATGACGACAGTGATGTAGTGTGAGCGTCCTTTTGATCGGGCCCAGATGTTGATATTTTGAAAGCACTGCAGACTATGTTAATAAGAGCTTTCTTCCCCAAAGACTTCTCTAGATCAATTGACATGACACTGCAAATTTCTTTTAACTTTGGTTTTGACAGACGTGCAACTTCTTTGAAGGTTTTCGGAAGTTTTAGATTCTCCCTGTTTTGAACTGCTCGCGATGCCATTTTGTTTACAACTACAACCCCCCAAGGCGCAAAGGATTATGGGCATGCGCAAGTAGAGAATAAACAACATTAAAACACAAAATCACAAATTCAACCAAAAATAATGATTACCTGTTCCTGAGAAACCAACAAATATAGTGAATAGGTTCAAGGGCTGGCTGTGCGTAAGGGTTTGAACGCAGGATTTGCTGCATGCAAGGGCATATGCAGTAGTTGTAAGTAGCGATGGCACAAAGTACCCTTTGCAACTTCCTACTAAAACAGCCTTGTTCCTAACGAAATCGTATATTTCTGGCCTGGTAAATAGTTTACTATATGTAAAGTTGATTTGATTTAAACGCTTCTGTAAATTTATCCACGTTTGCTCACTTTGCTTATTAATTTTTGACAAGGCATACATCTTAAGTAAAGATCAGAAGATTGACAAACGCGATCCCGTGTCTGTTATGTTTGAAATAAGGATTTCAACTTAATTTTGTAAGAAACTGAACTTGCAAAAACAATAAGTTATTATTATATGGAGTTATAATGAAACAGGAAATAATTGTGTCGGTCATGTTTATTTCACAGTGAATGTGTGAATATGCAGTTGTGAGATTTTTACTAACGCTACTTGAAAGGATGAAAAAAAATTCTGACAAATTAAAAACAAAAGATCTTTGTGCGTCAGTGATTTAATTACTCGGGCATCTACAAATTTAGAAAATTATTAAACTCTAACTTGAAACAAGTTAATCTGACGAAAGTAATAAGCTATAATAATATGAGGCAATTGTTTCGGCAATGTTAACTTCACAGTGAATGAGTGAATAGGCAGTTTTGAAATCTTGAAGATGAAAGAGTCCATAAAAGTTCCGGAACACGTTTTTATATGATAATGGTCCTGCGAATGTTAAATGTTCGAAAATTCAACTTTCGGAAGAAGTATGAATAAAGTGTCTTTTTTAATATCCATTGTAACATACTAGTAATTAATTGTGAGACTCTTAAGGCCCAGATTATATGGAACGGGATAGCCCGGTTGAGCTTGATGATTTTTTCTACCGAGATCCCGGCTATCCTTCAATATTTGGGGCGCGATTACATCTAAACTGGACTAAGGTTGTTTTATCAGCCCGCAAAACATGGCTAGCCCATTCCATATAATCAGGCCCTTAGATTTTTTGAAGTAGCAGCACAAGTAAAGGGCTTTTGTTATGTTGCTTGCATAATAAAGTAATAAATATAATTTTGCGTCTTGCGGAACTCTCCGAAGCTGGAAGCATTAGAGATTGAATATTTTTTTTTAGAATTTTTGCGCTTCATTTGGACCACGACTGATACCCTACGCAGACTGGCAAAAAAGCTTTCTCGATACCGCGAACCTTTAAAATTCAAAATTTTAATCACCTTAACAGTTCATTACAATAGTACTCCCTGTTTTGTATTTAATGATATTCATTTCAGTTTTTGGTCGTCTAAAATAGTTTTTAAAAGGTGTCATTCAGTATACAGCTTTGGGCAAAAGGTAGTTGTATTTTTGATTAGAGAATTTTTGCATTTATATATTTTTACTTCGATGAATGATAAAGGTGTACAAGTAGTCATAGGTTTGAAAAGAAAATATCCTCTTATAAGCACGGCTACGCAAACTGTAACAAATGGGACTGCAAAAGACCAGGCAACACAATGTGGAATGTCGAAAGGAAGCTATGGACGAGCAAACAATCAGAAGAAATGGCGATACGATGATCTGAGTGCCATACTTACTGAGAAAAAAACTCTTATCCAGTGGTTGATGACGGAAGGGTTCCTCGCTAAAAGTCGCTTGTGTTCGGTATGTAGATGTGAGATGAAATTGGTGAGATGTGAAGACCGCTCGGATGGATTGAGATGGGAGTGCAGAGGACGGCGTTTTGATGGCAAGAGACACAACGCTGAATTGTCAATTAGGAAGGGCAGCTGGTTTGAACACAGCAATATGACACTAGAAGAAATTCTTAAATTTACTTACTGGTGGAGCCAAGATGTGAAGCAGAACCAAATCAAACGCGAACTTGGCTCGGGATCCAGTACTGCCGTAGATTGGGAAAGCTTCTGTCGAGAGGTCTGTGAAGTAAAACTTATGGAAAGTAGCGAGAGGATTGGTGGAAACGGAAAGGTGGTTCAAATAGACGAAAGTAATTTCGGCAAACGGAAATATCATCGTTGGCATTATGTAGAAGGGCAGTGGGTTTTTGGTGGCATCGAAAACGATAGCAGGAAATGTTTTCTTGTTGCGGTGGATAAAAGAGATGAAGAAACCTTAACTCGAATTATCCAGAGGTGGATTAAACCTGGCACCATAATAGTGTCAGATTGCTGGAAAGCATATTATGATTTGGAAAAGTACGGCTACCATCACAAAACTGTAAACCATTCCAAGGAATTTGTTAATGAGGACGGGGACAACACAAACAAAATCGAAGGTCATTGGCGGCAAGCGAAAGTAAAACTGCCTTATTTTGGTGTTAGAAACTACCTGTTCTCTTCATATTTGGCGGAGTTTATGTGGCGTTACATGAACCGGGAAGGTGACTTATTTCAATTGTTTTTAGACACTGTAAAAGAAATTTACAATCCTTATTCTTAATAAAAAGAAGAAGTCTTGAATTACTCCGAGAACATTAACTGGACGGACACAAATTTTTTTTATGTAATTGTTATTTGGTTTGTCACTGCGCGTGTTAGATAAACATTTAGATTTTAAGAGTAAAAGTTTGTGTTTCTTAAAAAGATAACTTGAATGATTTAAGGAATGATATTTTAAACTATTGCAAAGACTGTAGTAATTAAAGCAATCAGGCGTAACACTGAAATTATGCAAACTGATTAGTACAAAAGGCTCGTGAAGGATTTGTGAAGTCTTGTCGTTGTTAAACAAAATTTTGTGTCGGTTTAGATTTAATCCTAACAGTAATCCTAACCCAAACCTTAACACTAATCCTAACACTAATCCTAACCCCATTCCTAACCCTAACCCTAATCCTAACCCTAACACTAATCCTTTATTTTGAATCGAATTACGTCAGCTAAACTGACATTGTGAAATTGCAGACGCCCGCCCGTTGACCTATATGGATATTAAAAAGACACTTTATTCATACTTATTCTTAGTCATACGTTAGGATTATGCATTTTGTCTGCCGGACTCCGGGAGCAGTGTTTATTCCGACTGCGGGACCACGGGAGCAGTGTTTAGTCATACATTAGAATGCATTTTGACTGCGGGACCACGGGAGCAGTGTTTGGTCATACGTTAGTTAGTTGGCGGGGTATTCTGAAGTTTAGCCGAGAACAATAACAGAGAAATCAACCTTTGAAAAACGCACACTGCCATAATTTTATCCATTGTGCTCTGCACGAACTGAATCCATCAACGCCTTGTTTTCCTTGTTTCTGGCCGAGGATCATAGAAAGGTTATACATGAATCGATGTTCTCTTTTCTTTACCTTTTACCTTGCTGCAGCCGCCTAAAACAAATCTCGCTCTCATATTTTAAAAGAAAATGGAACAGATACAATCAAAGGCACAGAACACCATCTCCATTCACTGTACTCTGTTTCTGACATCACCAGAAAACAATAGGGTAGTTACCAGCTTCCCATTGCTCGGTCAAAGTAAAGCTGAACGTGATTTTTCCAAACTTTAAACGCAAATTTCACCATGAAAAAAAATCGTAATCCAATTTTCCTTTTGTCACCACCATTAGAAGAGTAAGTACTTTTGATACATACAAAAAACCCACAAGCGATATGTGCAGTTTAATACATGTCGCCAATCTTTTGTCACTCGATTTATTCGGTAAAAATATGTGCTCATGTGACAAATATTTGAATAAAATTAGTGGTTATACTCGACCATAATGCAAGAAAAGTTCATTCCAAAATCATAATTTTGAACGCCTAATACTTGTCTCCAACAATGCAATGGTAAGAATAGATGTCTGAAGAGTCAAAAAGCGGTGAAAGGAGTACAGTACCATGTTAATATGCATGCTTGGCTTGGTCACGAACCTTCCGTTTGTGGCTTTCATATCTTCCTTCTCTCCAAAATATGGAACTGGAATTTAAGTCAGGATTTTTCCCTTTTTCAAGGGGTTACTGACTTTCTTTCCATGACTTGGTGCAACTTTTCCACATCACTTGGTCAGTAAACTAAAAATTATAGCCAATGAAAAAATGGGAATGCAAGGAATATACATAAGTATGTTACCTTGAGAAAATTCACTACGCGGTGAATGACAATGGCATCTTGGTCGTACGAAGGCGAACGCGTTTGCACCTTGTTTATTGTTTTTAAGGACTAGGATAAACAAAGAATTAATCAAAATATTTTCGGAATTGAAGTTGATTTAGTTATTCATTCAAAAACAAATGTACTGTATAGCATTAAATTTCTAAGTGTATGCCCGCGGCATAACCGTCTAACGGCCGCCATTTTTCAATATTTTGATAGCAATTAAATTACCCTGGGTTTCCCCTATTTATACCAGCGCCTCGAGTTTAAGGAGCCCTTCACTAACATCTCCGATTACCTTCATAAACATCTCCGATTATCTTCCCTAACATTTTAGATTACCTTCATTAATATTTCAGATTACTTTCACTAACGTCTCAGATTACCTTCACTACCATTTCAGATTACCTTCACTAACATTTCAGATTACCTCCACTAACATCTTAGCTTACCTTCACTAACATTTCAGATTACCTTCACTAACATTTCAGATTACCTTCACTAACGTCTCAGTGTACCTTCACTAACATCTCAGCTTCCCTTCACTAACATCTTCGATTACCTTCAGTAACATTTCAGATTACCTTCACTGACATCTCAGATTACCTTCACTAAGTATAAGATTTCCTTTGTTGACAGAAAGTTGCAGAAAAGGAGAGGTTTTTGTTCGAGTCCTCACGGACTTCCTCGGTAAGTACTGCCAATTTTGCTGCAAGTAAAAGGAGTTTAAGAATTTCATTTTTCAGACTAAAATGTGCTGTATATTAAATAAGGTCAAAGTTATATTGAATTAAACAATACAACGTTAAGAATAAACCAAATACGTAAATTTGCGCAAAATTGTATAACAGCTATTGTTATTTTGTAAATAGATTTTGAGAGAGGTATTCAGTTGTCCATTATTTATTGATAAACTTAGAGCAGTGTTGAGGTTTTTATAGAAACCTACTTTTAAAAGTTTCCTCCTTGTTCTTTTGTTTGCATAATTTATCGGTTATTGGAAAATGAGAAAATAGGAAATGAGAGGGAAATAATACTATTTTTAAATTTTATTATTATCATCTAT
>JANCMA020306502.1:0-12027 GCA_024336925.2 Zoanthus solanderi | reverse complement strand
TACGCATAAATATAATAAAAAGCTATGTGAAAACTTTCGATTTAACGAAATATTTTAAGAGTCATTTACTGCAAGTTGTTGTAAATTATGCGATGTTTTTTGGACGAGGAAATAGCGGAATGAGCCTGTTTTAAGCCTGATACGGTTCCAGAATGTATCGACGGAACTGAAATGTTTCTTCTATTTTTTTGTTCCTTAACTACAACGTATCTTTTGCAGGAATGGCATCAAAATTACGACACCTGAAGAAACGCTGTTAGTGTGCGCTCCCAGCATCTCGGATAAGGTAACTTGTTTTGTACTGATAATTTAAACAATTTAAAATGGTTGACAGTTTTTCTCGTTCGCCTACCAGCTTTGATTGGACGAGTACCCTGTTCTGTTATTACACACACATTAGTTAAGTTTATCAGTCACAGTGTTCTCACCTGCATGCTAATAGATGCATGTAGCTATACAGCTTTTAATATTTGGTGCTAAAGCTTCACTGGTAGCGGATTTTCACCAATTACAGGTACCGTAAAATAAGCCCAGTTTCGTACATAACCTGGAAAACTCTGCGAAACCCTAAACCTTTTTGGAATTCGGAAACAAAACATGAAAAGAATGCAGATATATATCATATGGCAAAAGTCTGAAATTTCTGCCGATTTCACACCTAGCGAAAGAAATACTCGGAGTTTTGAGTCCGTAATCGTACTGTTTTAATCAACTAATTACATAATCAAAAAAATGTTACAACTGCCAATTACGCTTCAGAAAACATTGAGTGGGTCTTTGATTGCCAAAGTGGATTTGCCCAGAAAGCTTTTGATCTTGCTATTGAGCATAACTTTGATATTCATTTAACTATGTCAGATCTAAAACCCTCGCTTGATCAGTGCTCATAAGCTTTCCGGTGTTAGAAAAGGATGTTGAACGTGTCATTAAAGATTTCTCTATAAACAAAGCACCTGGTTACGACAGATTCTCTGCACGAGTTTTCAAGTACAGTTTACCAGTTATTCTTCCATCAATTACAAGTGTTATATATATTCATACCAGTTGCATCACTTATTCCACATTCCTTGTAAGAGAAGCAAAGTTAGTTAATTTGCTATCAGTTATCAGTGGCCTCTCCTATTTAATCTACTCAGCAAAACTGAAATCAGAAATTATAATTCCAATTCTTCGTGCACTTAAAAATAAATTAAAAGATTTTCTTTTTTTTTTAAGTAATTAAAACTGTTTCTTAAAAATAAGAACCAAAACTGAGCTTACTACAGAATGTATATAAAATGCCATGACCTACGTAAATTAAACTGTACATAATTCCAGGAGGAGACTTGAGGCAAAGACAAGCCTAGGTGTTTAAGTCAAGCCTCCTCACCATACATTTAAGACATCCTACGTTAAGTGTTATATATATATGTTATATATTTGTGTACATGTATCTATTTTTGTAAAGTAATAATGGCAAATAAATTTGAATTGATTTGAAGTAATACTCGTGTTTTCAAAATTGAACAAATGTTTAGCTCGTCATGAAGTGACATTACCTATTATTTATATCCATTTTGAAATCACTGTTTTAGGGTCATTTTTGAATAGTTTTAGTTTTTTTAGTTCGTTCTTTAAATTTTCTATAAAAATAACAGTGTACATTGGTCTTTTCATTGTTGAATTGTTTTTTTAAAAATAAAACTTGAAGTTTGTGGTGAGTAACTGAAGCACGTGGTTTAATCAACTCTAGATTGAAAAGTTTGATCTTCACCTAAGAGAATGCGGAAAGCTGGCGTTTCAACTTTAGCCCTTCTTCAGAGTAATACATTGCTGTATTCTTTTCCTACAGTGATGATAAAATTATTCGACCTAAAGTCTAAACCAAGTACCTTCCTAGGTTCTATTTGGTTGTTTTAGCCATTTTTGTACTGTAATTTGTTGACCAAAAGAGTGTGATTAGACTTGGAGTGTGAATTATTCTGAATAACGCTAGTGGGAACCAGTAATTTAACGATGGCTGTTATTACCATGGTTACCATTGTTCTCCTAGGGTGACTGGTTGATTGCCATCAATCAAGCGGTTGCCAATGTCATATCAAGGACGACATCCTACAGGTGCGTTATATAAACACTATTCATTGTGAATATCCTCACTGTTTTTCTTGTAGTCATTATAAACATCATTGCAGGTCTCTGAAATTACCATCACCGCCGGTTACCGTTGTCATCGCTGGCATCATTTTCCTTTTATCTTTATCATCATATCATAGTCATCAACATTATCAACATCACCGTTATCGCCATTAGATTAGCATCGCAATTAATGTTATGTCATATTTATTTCACACCCATCGCCATTGAACCCATTACTATCATCACCATCATCTTTACTCTTGTCATGATTAAATTAGTATCGCCATCATCACCATCATCTTTACTCTTGCCATGATTAAATTAGTATCGCCATCATCACCATCATCTTTACTCTTGTCATGATTAAATTAGTATCGCCATCATCACCATCACTGTAGTCATTTCGTTGTTATCATCATAATATGGATATCACCATCATCCCAATAATCGTCACTGTTACGAATAACTAAGCATCGTACATAAGTATCATCATCGTCAAAGTCATTTCCATTATCATCATTGCTGTCATGCCACCCTCGTCGTCATTAGTATCACTATCGTTATCACCATCATTGTCATCATTGTTAAAATTGTATTTTAATTATCATCATTATTGTCTTTTCACAGTTATCATCGCCATTATCACCATTGCTGTCATCATCATGTTAACTCTCGTCATCTTCCTCATTATCATCGCCATCATTATCATCAAGATGATAAGCAACTCTAAGCTGAAACATTTAAACCTCGTCGTAATTCATTTAAAAACTCACGTTTTGAACGTTAGCCCTGTGTTTTGTGCGCTTTCGACAATGTTTAAATATTCTGTTTAACAATTAGAATACGAGCTCGCAGTTTCTGTTGATTGGCGATAGAAGTTGAGAGCAATTATTCTAATTGCATTAGTAGAAATTTCTGAAGAAGAAACAAAAGAACTTTTTTGATAAACAATTATTGAATTTATTCAAACAATTAATGCTGATGATCCACAGCAACTATTCGTCGAGTGAAACTGTCAAAAATATTTATTTTTTCTTACCTTTGAAACTTTTTAAAACAAAATCTTGTTGCTATTTTAGGAAATTTCATTTTGAATAAAAACGTTTAATTCGTCTTCCGAAACGTCAGGAAAACTGGAAAGGGCCTCCATATTGCATTACTTGTTTCTCGCAGACACTATCTATCATCTGATAGATACTGAGTATGATAGCCAATCAGATCACAGTATTTGCGATAGTCAATGTGTACATTTCTACTAAAAATTAATATTGAGTACTAGTGTAATTAAACTACGCGAACGACCTTCTTACCGACTCACTTCAGTAATGCTCTAAAAACTATTCACCAGATGTGTTTATCATCGTTATCCAGGCTTGACTGCCTGCTCTTTGTTTTTCCTTCAGGTTGAGTTTTGATGCAGTCAACATGCTAACAGGGAATCTTACTGCAGCAGCTGCAAGAGAGGCGCCCCACACCTTTTCATTGGACCATAGATATCGTGGAGCCACTTACAAGGGAATGTGGCTGACGGGCAAACCACATGGACAGTAAGGCCAAATTCTTGTTGTACTTTTATTTGATTTATTTAAAACAAAATGAAGTGAGCATTGCACTAATGCAACTGGTGTAGAGTTAACACGGCAGTTCTGTTCGCTACCAACCAACCTGTAAAGCTAATTTTTTCAGAAGTCCACTTAAAAAATATCCTCCCGTTTATCATCAGAAAGCGCTTTTTTTAGGTTTTTGTGGACTACCGAGTCAGTTTGGGAGTAAATCTACACCACAACTACTAAACTAACTTATAATATATATAAATCTGTATTTTTAATGCACTCTTAACAAGAATAATGTTAATAATAATGTTAATCTATTATATATACTAAAAGTCAATACGCTGGCAACAATCAGTGCGCGCGCTGATTATAAACTGGAGTATTTTTTGTGCGGCCTAAGTCATATAAATTCTTAAAGATATTACAAGCTGCAGGCATTTTTTGGACCTAGATTCCTAAACATCCCAAATTATTTATTGGGTGCTCGAAAATCCGTATTTTACGTTATACAACTGATGTAATTGAAAGTGTTTGACATGTTTTAAACTTAGTATATACCTGTTTAAATATCATTGTTAGAAAGGTAAGCCGAGCTATTTTATTCAACGAGTCCTAAAGTAGACCTACTTTTTGCTAAGGAACTCTTTAATTTTCAGAGAAAATGCCTCAAATTTTTGTTTCTAATTTACTATTATTAAGGACAATAAAATTCTTTATCTCATCAGATCCTTGCTTCTAAGTTATTTGTTAAATTTGTTATTTGTGGAATTAAAACTGGAAATCAAACTTGAATGGGGTGGGAGTTTGTGCCCTTGGCAATATCGGAGCAATGGTTAATTAAAAGGCTATTTGCGTTAATCGAAGGTTACTTTTTAACTGAAATCATGTTCCTATTTCCTACATTTTTTAAACTAGTTCGGAGAGTCTTCCGGAGAAGTTACTCTTCAATTTTTGGGTTTAACCCTTGAGTCGAGTTAACTAGCAGCTTAACAGACAAGCAAAAAAACTACTCATGTTTTTTGCATTTTTTTCTGTTATTTTTTCTTTGCTTCTTGGTGTTTTTTAAGTGGTCTTTGCAATGTTTTTTTTACAGATTTAATTAGGCCTGGCAAGGTTGTTTGTAAATATGTAGTTTTAAAATGTTCTTTTTTCAGTGGAGAGTTGCTATGGCCCGATGGTCGTCAGTATATCGGCGAATTTAGGAGCGGTTTCCGACACGGGTAAGAGAGGTGTTTACGAATTTAGATTAGGTTGCACCTTGTTTATATACAGTCTGGGGAACGGAGCCGAGCTTTAATTAAAATTCTAGAAAGCGTTAGAACAAAGTTAATTTTAACACAAATACCCAATGTTATTATCCTCACTCTAACACTGTATTATCAGATAAGTTTCCAAGACCTTATAATAGTAATATAGGCCTCGACATATACATGGTTCTTTTGTCAGACGTTTGCTACGAAATATCGTGGAAGCTTTATTGTTTCTTTATTAACTGTTACCCAAAAGATTTATTTTGTTAGATTTCGCCAATAAGGTTATAAATGTGGGTAATGACTCATTTTCACTTGTTAAATAACTTATATTTCATATTGTATATCATTAACTAAAAATCCTGGGTGGATTTATACGTCGAAAAATATGATATATGTTCGTTATTTTATGAACCTAAATAAACACTAAATAGATAACAAAAGCCTTGAAGGTATATCGTTGGTGTCATTTGGATTCAAGATTTTCTTGTCTTAGATTTGGCTTGTTTGTTTTCGCCTTGGTGTCTTGTTTTGGCCTTCTTTGTCATTGTCACTAAGCACTTGATTGTATCGTTGCAGTGAGGGTATGATGATGTGGCCGGGTGGGACATGTCCATTCGACTCGCATTGGATGCGGTATGAAGGCCAGTGGGAAGAGGGAAATATGACAGGTTTTGGCAAAATGAGGTGAGGAAATGGAAATCTCATTTTGTGATTTACAGTTGTTCCAAAGGCGCAACTAAATTGGTGTTTATTTGACTGTATGTTAAACTTCTTCATTGAAACATTTTCCCAGGGTGTTTCAAAAGTATATGTCACATTCTAAGAACTCATATATCATGAACTACAAATGGTAGCGAGATGAAACTGCTAACATTTAAAAGCTAAAATCATTATGTTGTTAACGTGAATGACCTGAAGGATCGAATAACAGAAGTCTTAGCAACCATCGACAACGCTATGCTAGGTCGCGTTTGGCTAGAAATGGATTATCGTTTGGATGTGTGCCGTGCAACCAACGGCGCACACATTGAACATCTTTAAAAAATTAATTTCTTGCCTTTTTGTATTCAAATGTATTGTACAGAAATTTGAAATTATAAGTTTTCAAAATATATAATTCGCATTTTAATATACTTAATAGTTATTAAGATATAGAATGTCGTAATGTGATATAGACTTTTGGAACACACTGTATATCACAGAATTGCTTATATTTGTTAAATTAAATTTTAAAAACAATAAAAATTGCTAGAATAAATAACTTGTTACTTGAACCACGGTATATTAACTTTCACCTACTTGTGTAAAAATAAACTCACACTTAGCAAACGGATACCAAGATCTGCTGTTGTTGTGGGGAGCAGGACATCACTGGTCAAAAAATTCGACTCCTTGTTCATTTCTCTATAGATTTGGAGCTGTGCCTTCGAGGTCAAGAGCTGTATAGAGGCGGCCATCATTAATTGTATCTGCTGCTATGTATATATATGGCAATTAGTTAAATTCTATAAATACTAACTTTCATTGGGACTACTTTTTCAAGCTACGTTGTCGTTACCTATTCTTTTACTGAAAAATGAGCGGTTAGCATGCCATACTTTTATCTTTATTAATGTTTCTGTTATTATTGCTGTTATTTATATTGCTTCGAGCTCGCATATCTCATGTCATTTAAATTAACCTGCAAGTTTTGAGTAATAACAAAGGGTCTATCTCGATCGTTATGTCATCTTACTTGCTACAAAAGAAAGGAGATGGTAGTTCTTTTTGGAAAACATTTCTAATATCGGCAACTTGATCTGTAGACAAAAAATGTGTTGTTGATGTCTGGTATCAGTCCTGCTCGAAAATCTAAGCGGCATGGTACCAAGTTTAGTTTCTGAATTCCTAATGTGCGGCTGACGTCTCGAGTGACCAGTCACCTATTCTAGAGCCCCACTCTCTTTCCAATCCTTCTAGGGATTCTGTTACCAAGGTTAGGTGGTGTGCACAAAATCCCGCCCTTCTACTTTCAATGTCGAATATTTTTTTTATCTTTTGTAGCCTACTCAAACAACTTGTAACCTATCAGGCTCTCTTATACTAACTATAGCTTTGGATTTTTACAACGACAATGTATTGATAGCCCGCTACCAACGTGGCCATAGTGCCCAATATAGTGGCTTCAAGTTAGCTACTAGCACGTTTGTGCTATCTACACTTGATTTCATCTTTATCGTCACATCCCACATAAAAGCATTGCGCTTTTACCATTATTTTTTTTTCTCATTAAATACTTTCTATAAAAACTTGAAGCTATGTTTTATTTAGGATATGCATCGATGTGATCTTCTTATTATCATGGGTACCTCTCTTCTTGTGCAGCCATTTGCTTCGCTTGTGGATAGGTAAGTACTAGGTTAATACTCTATCTGGAGGCAGTGTGGCTCAATGCTTAGGATGCTATGTTTGTATGAAGTTGTCCTGGGTTCAGCTCACTCTGATCTCCTGTCTAGAGTTGTCTTGGGCGATCCCTGTGTCAAATCCTTCCTACTTTGTAAATAGCCATCTGGTTTACTTCCTAGTTGGGGTTCTAATCCAGCTCTGATCACCTGTCTAGATTTGTCTTGGGTGATTCCAGAGTCAATTCCACCACGCTTTGTAAATAGCCAACTTATTTGCTTCCTATCAGTTGAGGGCTTAAATTATACCGTGTGTGTGTGTGTCACACTCAGAGGAATTAGCCTCACAGGTACTCTAAAATCCAAATATAAATAAATTTATTATTTATCCAATATGATTTATAGCTATCATACCAATATTCTCTACCTGTAGTCATTCTTGTACTCTTTTCTTTGGACAGTGCTAAGTAATTTATTTCTTGCATAAATACAAACTACATCGTCTATTGATGATTGTAAGGGATGAACAATAGTAGCTTTCTTAGTGTAAAGAATATTGGCGAAAACCATGAGGTACTGTATTTGTTCTAGAAGGAATCGCAAATTAAAAGTTCGTTCGAGGAGCTTGCATTGCGAGGGTCATTTAAGAATGGGCCAAAGAAGTGAATGATTTCATGCACGCTTGTATCAAATTTTTACGAGCTAGCACGAAAGTCCTACACAGTTGTGTGAATTATCAATGAAAAAAATACAAAGCTTATGAACAACATATTGATAGAAAAACAAATGTAATCGTAGTTATTCTCTTATGCTATCAACATCAATTTATACATTGAAGATGACACGAATTATACCCAAACGTTGTGTGAAATTCCAGCATATGTCAGCACATAGTGTCTTAACTTTGAACCAGTTTACTGATCAAGAAAAGCCATTGCGAAATTATTGTGGGGTGGAGAAGGGGGGCTTTTGGTGTCTTAGACCCTTTCTAAATGAATCCGAATCTGAGTAGGTCAAGCCGTATAAAAATATAGTCCACAAAAATATGCAAGCTTTATTTGTTTTTAAAATACTCGCCTATGGGCATTAACAAATCGAGCCCCATATCTGGTTTAGCAGCGTGGGCTGGGTTGTTCAAAAATTAGTTAACTTTAACCCTGGGTTAAGCGAAAATTCAAGGAGCAGTTTGTTCTTTAAGAAAAGGTAAACGATTCTATTAGAGTACTGTCTTGATTTTCATAGGACAAAAATTGTTGTAATCGCAAACTTGCAGCTCAAATCTTTGCCATTAAGGTTGGAAACAAGAACATGGGTGAAACATTTAACCCTGGGTTAGTGCTAATCGGTTTTTGAACAACTGGGCCCTGGATCCGACTTCAGACGTCAGCATAATCGAAAATATCCGGTTTGGTAGTCCACTTGAATCCGTTCATTCGGCGGATTTAAAAAAATCCACTCTTGAAAGCAGTTTGAAAATGATGCGGTTTCGGTGAGCACTCTCGCTAGGTTTGTGAGGACCGAAGACCAATCCGCATAAAGAAAATGTGGTTTCAAAAATATCCGGATTCGTGTGGACGGGGCTTTACATGAATCTCAAAAATTTCCACTTAGCGGCCACAGGACACCCAACCCACTGCACGAAAATAAGATTTTCTTGATAGCATTGATGCTTATCCATAAGTTTCATGGAAAATCCGTGTCGACTAGCATTTCTGGTATAACAATGTTGTTTGTTTTTCTTATTCTTTAAAAGGGTCCGCCCTATCACACCACGACTTCTAATAAACAAAGAGAAGTGCAACCATCAGGTAAGTACTCATTACAAGGGGCCATATACTTTGATGAATTAAATGAAGCTAACTTAGCTAAATCCTTTACGAACCAAGTGGCTTATGTACCAATGTAATGTTAAAAGGATAAGAGTCTTAACTTTTCCTGGATAAGACATTAGTCCATCGCCGGTTGGCTCCCAGCAGACGCCGGTACTCATTTACCAACCTCGCAAGAATAGAAAGTTGAGCGAGCTCTGACGAAAGCAAAGGTCACACAAATGTCCAAATGTCAGCAGAGCCAGGGATAGGAACTGGGACCTAGGGACTGGAGAGATCTTACCAACTGCGTCAACCGCGGCGAATTAAATGAAATAAATGAATTAAAAGTAAAAAATTCTGTTTGTGCTTATTGCTGCAAGGAAGATTTACTCATTCTTTTACCTTAACGGTTGGTACACATGATACAGCACAGCTTGTAATCGTATTGACAAAATGAGGTTCAAAATCAGAGCTCGCGTAAGTTATAAGTAATTCAAACTTTGTCGCAGCCACACAGTCTTTTGCCTTACCAAATTCTCTCTGCCAATCAGATCAAGGCATGATGCAATGTGACGTAAGGGCTCATGTATTGCCATTGTTCAAAATTAAAGCCAGCTCATGTAGGTTATTAATCCAGGCTCAAAGTTTAACCTGAAGTTCTGTTGCGCAGCTTTTTACAAACTAATTTGAGCTAGGAATTTGAGCCATTTTTATTTTCTTGAAAAATTGAAAACTTGTTAGCAGGTATTCCTCGTAACGGATAAAGCCTCACATATTCATAAACACCTAGAGCGCAACGAAGCATGTTCTAACTTTGCTCAAAGCATTCCTTTCAAGTTTTGGATTCCGCTGCGACGAAATTTGCGCTAAGAATAAAAGAAGCTATTCATATCAAGCGTGAAAATTCCAGTTTCATTAGCCAGCTAAAGCATATCAATAAGCTTTCTTCGCAATACAATTGTTAGCTTCTATTGTTTTCTGTATGCTAATTTGTTCAACCATACATATTCACTTACTTATGAATCTGTAAACAGTTGCACTGACTATGTCAGTGAGTACTGACGAAACATGTTTGCGATAGAGTCGTGATTTTAAGTTGATTTCTAGACTGTTGTAATGTAACATTTTTCAGCTTTCATTAACGTACTAATCACAATCATTACAATTTCCTCCAATGTGGTTGGTTGCTTTAACTGCTGTATTTGCGCTAATTAATCTGCAAAATTGTAATTGGACACCTGCAATCATAGTTTCTTGAGCCTGTCATTTTAAGTATTTTATACTAAATCTACCGATCTCAACATAGATTATAATCACTATTTTCACTTACCCTTTAAAGCAGGGGCCTTTTTCCTAAATCGAAGAATTTGTAACTTTCGACAGTGTCTCTACAGAATATATTAACGCCAATGTAAATTTTCAATTTTTTCAAAATTGCACTTTTTTTGTTTTTCGGAAAATGTAATGTTTATGATCACTTGGTAATATGATTAGTGCGTAATCATCGTGATTTACAAATCAAATTGATAATCACTTGTATGATCATAGACCGATTTGGACTCCACTCAGTCCTATTACCATCATTAATTGTATTATGGTCTCATTGTTCTTCCAAAGCCTGACTTTATGTCCCTTTTATTTGGAATAAAAAGTGGGTTGCAGTTTGACAGTGAAGATAATTACAGGTATGTACTGTAAATTAAGAGTTACCAAAGGTTGAGAAATGCAGGGCGGACGATTGTAAAATGAGGCACAAGATGAACTTGAATAGTTTTCAATCTGATGACTTTGCGAAATAATTGTGTCTCGAGCTGTTTCTCGTCTCTCCATCTAAATCGCAGTTAATTACCGTGCACTATGCACTGTGCTAATTTGACAGCTTTTATGTGAACACATTGCTGCTTGCACATGTTGACATTTGAATGATCACTTGCATAAGGAGACTAATTTTTTAAAACTTTTTTTGCAATAGAATTTTTAACAAACTCCGAAGTTAGGATCGCTTTCTCAGCTTGAGCCCGCAATTATAGCGGCTAATCCTTGCTGACTTCATTGGTAGCGAATAATTTAAGAATAAAGTACTTCCGTAGTATGTTGTATTCAGTGATACAGGCCCGAGTCTGAAAAAATTGCTCGAAAAGTAAACATTAGCCCTTGACGAAGTTGAATCGAAATCGTGTCGAAATCGAAAATGTTGCGGTTTCAAAAAAAAAAAAAAAGAAATCAAAACGATTGGGTTGCAAAACCGTTTATGAACCATTAACCTTATCAGGTTCATACTATAAGGAGAACTTTAATGATGCATACATTATTTGTAAAATCTTCATTACATCACAGGAACAGTATTTACCTTATCGTGTTCATACTATAAGAAGAACTTTATTGAGCCATATATTCTTTGTAAGATTTTCATTACATCATAGGAACAGTGTTTAATTTAGCGGTTTCATTATTTTTAGATGAAGCTTGTATATTTGGTGCTTCATTTTCTTACACTGCCTTTTCGTTTTCTTGAACATTTCATTTGTGTGGAATTAAATTTGTTTCTCCCATTTTCTTTTTAGAGTGAGATTAATTTAATTATCAAGAATTCTAATGTTTCATTCTTTTATCGGGAACTTAACTAATCTACACACTTGTGGATAAGAGAAGGTTATGGTTCTGTTATAAATGGACTCTGCTTAGTCTCATCAGGCATTTATCCTAGAAATACAAAACTGTGTGATGCAACCTTTCAGAGCTCGGCAGATGGCTATAGCTAAATCCTTTACGAGCCTAGTGGCCCATGGAGCCGGCGCTTATCTCCGGTTTCTTTAGTGTTAAGCGGATGAGAGTCTTTGACCCCCCCTGGATGGGACACTAATCCATCGCAGGTTAGCTCCCAGCAGATGCTGGTACTCATTTACCTACCCCG
>JANCMA020306401.1:0-12027 GCA_024336925.2 Zoanthus solanderi | reverse complement strand
CTCTCAAATTTGTTCAATGAAAAGTATGGGATCAGGTTGGGAGAATTTAAAAATACAACTGGCACTGAAAGGGTTAAACTGTGCGTTGAGACGCATATTTTGTTTTTGAGAGTTAAAAAGATCGTAGTATAACTCATAAAATATATGTAAACATAAAAAAGATTTTAATTACATATACACTTTATGACATTGATTTATGTGCTAAAATGATTATGTACATATACGAAGTTGTTACCATTCATAAAACAGTAGAAAGCAAAAACCACCCGAACTCAACTCCACGGTTTGGCCAGAACCTACACGCATGCGCACAACCGGCTTCGCCCGAGTAACTACAATGCAAGTAACTGGAGCAACCGTGGACAGCTGTTTCGTCCTTGTTAGGACTCATTAGCACGATATAGCTTTTCAGCAAAAAGCTACAAGGGCGAGTTTAGAGACCTGCTCCCACATGTATGCGGTGGGGGCTTAGCCTTAAAGCAGAAGGACGAAACAGCTGTCCATGGTTGCTCGAAATACTTGCACTGCAGTTACTCGGGTGAAGCCGGTTGTGCGCATGCGTGTAGGTTCTGGCCAAACCGTGGAGTTGAGTTCGGGTGGTTTTTGTTTTCTACTGTTTTATGAATGGCAACAACATCGTATATGTACATAATCATTTTAGCACATAAATCAATGATTTGTGCTTTCTACTGTTTTACTATTTATGCTGGTGGTGTTACCATATATGGTGTTACCATCTATTCTTGTGGTGTTATTTACCATATATGATATTGTTACCATATATGGTGTTGCCATTTAGTCTGGTGGTGTTACCATATATGATAGTGTCATCGATCATTTATGCTGATGGTGCTACCACTTTTTCCGGTGGTGTTACCATACAAGGTAGTGTTACCATATATGATGGTGTTACCATTTTCGCTGGTGGTTTTATGGGCAATATTGAATGGTGTTGAAATTATTTTCACTTGTAAAGATGATAAGTTCCCGAAAAGAAAATACAATAGATTGGTATTTTATCGAAAGCATATGTCTTGAAAGAAAATGATAATCTTGTTTTGTTGCTTAATAAGAACTTGAAGATGCTTTTTCACTGTACGATAAAAAAGGACAAGGTGCCGTGAAAACCACTTCAGTGTTCAGCCTTATTCGGTGTCTTGGATATAATCCGACGGAAGCTGAAGTGTGGGTTTACATGAATGAGCTAGGAATTACAGGTAGGTGGCTTTTTACAAGAAATTCCGAATATTGAGTTTGTTATGTAAAAGAATGCGCTCAAACTTGAACGCCAGAGGCAAGTTTTTTTTAATATAGTGTGAACACCACCCTCATGAACATTTGGATTCATTAAACAAACTCGTTGTATTATATTAGTCCGTCTAAATCACCTATCAATTTTGACAGCAAAGTCAGCAAACCTTTATGCGAGGTGAGAAAACATTGAACATTATAAATTGATAAATAAAACCGGCTCTTCACAAACAGAAAAATCAATTTTGACGTTTTCAAAAATTAATTTGGCACATGGTAAAAAGCATTTTTAAAAAAACGTATAATATTCAGTTTGATACTATCTATTTTAATGAATTGATGTGAAGCGCCATCAATTAGTAAGTATTAATAAAGGAAACTTTGGAGGTTATAATACAGATTATTATTAGCTATCATAAATGGAATGCTGCCTCGGTGTTTCTACAAAAACAGTTTTACAAATAGTCAAGCTTTACACCGTAGTGAAAAAGAATTATAAAACTGACGTTTCAGACTGTAGTCTTTCGTCGGAGTTAATACATGAGAGATAAATAAAGAGGTGGTTATATAGCGATGTAAAGCAAAATAACGCAATGAGATAGATATGTAAAAAACAAAAGGAAATAAAAGGATAGAGATGTATGAGAAAAAAAATGTTAAAAAGACAAAAAGGTTCCGGGACAACAGAAGGTTAACAGAAGGTGAAACGTTCATTTATCCCGTGGAGATTAAGAGTGCCCAATGACATGTTTAAAAACTAGCACTCCCAAGACTCGTGAGATTAAAGTTCTTTTCAAGTTGCCAAGCAAAATAAGAAAATAACTATCTGCTCATTCGTTTTCGTAGTAAACCCAAAACTAACTTTTCACGACTTTGTGAAACTAATGGCACTAATGGTGACGGAGCAAGACCACGAAGAGGAACTACGCGCTGTTTTCTCAGTGTTTGACAAGAATGGCGATGGCTTTTTTCTTTTGAAAGACCTCGAGGAGTCGTTTCACGCAGTCAGTGAGAAAATGTCAAAGAGAGACATACGGAACATTCTTCGGCTAGCAGATCCTGACAGCGATGGATTGGTGTCTGTGAAAGGTACATTCCGTGACATAAAATTTTGATTTTTAAATCATCTCGAACTATTTTGTTTGACGAGAGGAATATTCAGTGTCGATTTTTAGTTGCTGAAGATAAAATTTTTCTCTTACACGCAAAATACTTGACCACACATAAGATATTTGCTGTATTTCCGAGCGTGTTTTCAGCGCCAGTTGGTGAATACTGGCGTCTTAATGTTTTGATTTATTGATATACTTTGGGGAGGCAAGGTTGGCGCAGTTAGTAAGGTCTCTGCCCTCCAACCAGAAGGTCCCCAGTTCGATCCAGGCTCTGCCGAGATTTGAATATTTGTGTGACTTTCTTTTCCGCCTATGCCAACTCAGCTTTCCATCATTCCGGGGTAGGTAAATGAGTACCAGCGTCTGCTGGGAGCTAACCTGCGATGGATTAGTGCCCCATCCAGGGGGAGTCAAAGACTCTCATCCGCTTAACATTATAGAAACCGGAGATAAGCGCCAGCTCCATGGGCCACCTGGCTCGTAAAGGATTTAGCTTTATATTTAGGGTGGACTTTCGGTTAGTTGTGATTTTTATACAATCATATTAAAAATGCCACGTACACATCACAGAACTGTTTTAAGTTAATTTACTTGTCTTTCAATTTGCTTTTGATGATTGGCCATTGGAATTGTTTTATATAGTTTATTATGCAGGCTGGCAAAGGATATCTGGGACGAACACGATAATTTCTAAAATCATTCTTTCTTCTTTGTTTTAACAGAACTGGAAAGGCTTTTGGTACCAGCCATAAGAATTTACTAGAAAGAAAAAAATGACTAACGAAGACTAACTGATTATTAGAAAGATCCAGCAGACATTGAGAAAATCGTGCAGATATAAAATGGAAATTTATTAAATCAGATGAGATCAAGAAACGCAAACCAACTTATAGTGTTTTAAAAGTTGTGTAATTTATTTACACAAGATAGGGTCAAGAAAACATTACAGGATGTTTATATTTTGATTACTTTCGTACTCAAAAAATATTCCATCGAAATGTTATTTTACGACAGTTGGATTATATTGTAACACTTGACAAATTTTGGAGAGGAAAAACAATGACAAAAAATAAAAACAACTATGTCACTTGTTTTTTTCACTTAAAATGTCAGTCCAATAAAAAGTCATGTATTGGAGGTAATGCGGTAAAATGTTAATCCTTTATAGAGTTCTATATCAAATCAGTTCGGATCCGTGTTCATTTGTCCATCAACGCTCGCGAACATCCACTATTTCCTTGGAATTTTCATCAAAATCTATTGTTACTCGCTTCTGCTTCTCGTAACTTTCCTCAAGCAGTTTTTGCATATGAGTAATGTTTCCTTTGGAGGGGACCTTCAGATTACGGTAGATTTCTATGCCAGTGTAAACTGTTACTACGTGCGTCATGAACACGCTGCTCCAGTGAATTCCTGGCTCAGTCACATGACCACGCAACTCCACAATAACTTGCTCGTCTTCCTCGCCCGACATATCTTGTAAGCTGTAACAAATCATGAAAGTAAAGTGAACTTTACCACGAAGATCATTTCTTAACATGTATCAGTGGTAAAAACTTGCAACTAAAAGAATCGAAGCCACGATTTTAAGCAAAATATATACCGTGTGAGGATCACTTTCGTGAAAACATTGTTCGTTTTGCTTCAATTGATCCTAATTACTTTGCAGATTTTTGAAAATGCGCGATCTTGAAAAACGTCCGTCGTTGACAAGTGAAATGTATCGCAAGCGCTTGGCGCGAAAGTTATTGTTTGCATTTGCACTTCTGTCACATGAGTGATCTGTTTTTAGAAACCTTGTCGAAGCTTGTTGCTTAAAAATAAAAGTGAAAATAAGCGCTTCGGAGTCTCAGAAAGGTCACTTTCTTAATCAGAAAGTGAATACAACGATGTTGAAAACAATCCAAAGTCGGTGGAATTGTTGGAAAGAGCGGCTTCATATCGAAACGAAGCGTGCACTGAAAATTTTTGCCTTATCAGGATGAGCCCATTGCCGACGAAGAATGGTTGGCGAAGTACAACGCGAAACAGGCAGCAAAACAGGAATTAGAAGAGGAACTTACAAAGCGTTTCAACGGTATGACTGTAGGCGATCGGAAATGGTGAGTAAACGCACTTCGTGGCCATTTTATTGCTGCAAAAGTTAGAGTTATGTGTCGTTTAGATGAGCTGTGACTTCTGACTTAGTAATGGCAACTTTTCTTTGCCATCTGCCTTCAAAAATCAAAGACTTCAATGAATTTATCGTTCAAGTGATGGTTCGATATGAAGAGACTACCACTTTCTTTGCGTGATCTATTGTTTTTTAGTTTTTTTTTTGTTTTGTTTTTTTGTTTTGCCATCCTTATAACATTCTGAAAACCAGCTCAACAACGTAAAAATGAAGTGTATCGGCCATGATGATCGAGTACCCAACAAACACAAACAATCCAAGTAGATGCCACAAAGATTTTAAGAAATGTGGGCTATTAGCATTTTATCGACTAAGTGAGTAATACATGACATTCAGATTGAATATTATCCATTAAAACCCTAATAGACCTAATCATTAGCGAGATCAGCCCAATTTTATATATCCTGCTATGACCTGCAAATGATGACGTTGTGTCGAATCACACAGCACCAATCAATAGCTAAAAATATCGACTCAAACATCCCGACTGCCAGTTCAAACGTACTGTGAAACAGTTTTTGATAATAAAGTTTACTTTTAAATCAGTTCATTTTGAGAAGAAGCACTCAAAAGGCAAAGATCAAAATTTGCAGCTCTTTGCACAACTCAAGTATGGCTGTAAAGTTTTTGCCCCGCTGACTTCCTTATTTGGTGATCCTTTCGCGCCAACTTGAACCTTAACCGCAAGGGGACTGGGAGACCTGGTGTTTCAAGAGGGCAGCGAAATTGTGTATTTTCAATATCTGTAAAATATTCAGGATTAAAGCAAATCGAAAATGTTTTCATAAAAGTGATACTCCTACGGTATATATTTTTGTTTAAAATCGCGGCTTTGATTCCTTCAGTTGCATTTTAACTTGAGAGAAAAACTTTCGAGTTCCAAATGTGAGTTGAAGTAATGATGTGTTAAACAAAAAAAATCTTTACAAAAACGATTGCGTCATAAAGAAAAATAAATTGAAGTTTTCTTATCGCTAGCTTTTAGATGGCCGAAACATTACTTAGTGATGGTAATACTGAAAGAGATGTTGGCACTGATTGAGCAATTTTGAGCAATTCACTATAACAGAAAAGGATAAAAAGCTTCTTTGGCTTGAAATTGCTTTAGTCATTAAGATGAAATTCCTATCAACATCCATTTTTTTTCACAAATTTGATGATCTTGACCTTCGTCAAGTTTTACCTAGTTGTTTGCTTTATCGTAATAACATTTGGTCATCTGTCATCATTTGAAAACGCTGTTAAATGTGTCTACCAATGTCCAGTGCTCTTGTGATTATTCCCCGGATTATTCCAACGCTGAAGATTCGGAAGATTCATAAAGGGAACCCATCAAAGTGGCAAAGTTACGTAGAAGAAGATCCAGTGAGCTTAGTGTGACAAAGATACACTTCACTTTGTAAATAATTTACCTATGAAATTGGTTTTATTTGGATTCTATCTGTTTATATAGAGTGCAAATATCAGCCAAAACACTATGGTAGAGGTATACACACTTTTTTTATAAGCCTCGCGATTCTTAAAATTTTGACATTTTGAACCTTATATAATTCGTAAATAATTCTTAATGAATAGTTTCAAAATAGGTCCTCATTTTGTCGAAGCAGTGAAACCAGAGTGATCGAACCTCAGTATGATTATTAAAAAATTCTTAAAATTTCCAAAATCTGAGCCTGATGTTTCTTATAAACTGGATTCTTACTTAAAAAAAAGTGTGTAGTGACAGTGGTGGTGACAGTAATTGGAGCAGCCCTGTAGGAACAGTGTAGCGATATGGGGATTACAAGAGCCATAACGGTACTAAAACCTAAAATGATCATTTATCAAAAATACCTAAAATGATCATTTATCAAAAATACCTAAAATGATCATTTATCAAAACTACCTAAAATGATCATTTATCAAAAATACCTAAAATGATCATTTATCAAAAATACCTAAAATGATCATTTATCAAAAATACCCCGGGAAACTATTCGTCTATCACAGTGATTTTGATTGACTGCGAAATTGCCCGCGAATTTTATCTGGCAGTGGTGTATGGGACACGACTGGCGATCTTTTTCTTGCTATCTACCTCGCAGCAATTCGCGGAAGGGATTCACACGTCTGAAACAAAATAGCGGCAATAACACAAGTAAATAAGCTGCCCGACAGTGTGGTTAGGGCGTCCCTGAAGGCAGGAAAACAAAAACATCTGGTTTAGTCAAGTAAAATTCTTTGATTTGATATCCAATTGACATGGTTTCTCGGCCTTAAGTGAGAAATAATTGACTCCTTTTTTGTCAGGCCACTATCTTTCGACTGGTATTTTTGAAAGTAATCACTTGATAAAATCATAAATCCTGATAGGTAAGAAGGGAGAAATTAGGCAAACTTCTGCGAACCGTGGCATATCAGTAATCACGCGTACCCGACATGCTAGATAACCGCAATTTTATACACCAGTCGCAGCGACTAGCGAAATTTGCTATTAACGTATTTTAGTAGGTGGGTAACAGACTAGTGTGTGCTAGGCTTTAGGAAGAATGTGAAACGCTAATAGCTATAGGCATTAGGCAGAGATACAATGCGGACCGGGACTAAGTACTCTCCGTTTCTAGTAATACTATTACAAGTTTTGTGGAAAGAAGATAAATATAAAACTAGAAGTAAGCAAAGCTAATTAGTGAAATACGTTTCATTAATAGATCGAAACGCGCTGAGAACAAACACTAACATCACAAGTGAGGTACGGAAACTTTATTTCTACAATTTGCAAAAGAATTTTCACGATCTCAAAAAAACGTTATTTCTTGCTATAAAAAACGTGCAATAAGCTTTAAAACTGGCCTGTTCCTATACAAATAGCACCTTTTAAAAATGACATCACTATTTAAGCTGCCGGTGAATGTTGGGATCGAGAAGCGGACAAACACTGAACACGAAAGTCTCTGATTGTTATAAAATTGCTTCCCGCTTAGGTATTTTCCAAAATAACAAATAGAATTTTGGTTTATTTATAAAAAATAAAATCCGATAATTGAATTAAATGGAATCAAAAAAGCCGTGTTTGTTCGAATTTCAATCCCACAATACTTTGCACAAGTTATTTTTAGATCCCAAAGAAAATGCTATTAAAGATAGCTGGGGCTGTCTGTGTAACATTAAGTTTCACGGTCTCCAGTTTGATTCTCGCTGTGTCTTACACTTTCGCTCACAAAATAGTCTTCCTCCCAAAAAGAAATCTATATATTATTTTTTTCCTTTTACCACTCAGCTTGCTCATGAAGTCGGGGCATTTGTGATAATGAGTGAGTGAGTGAGTGAGTAGTCAGTAAGTCAGTAAGTGAGTCAGTGCATGAGTGAGTTAGTGAGTGAGTGTGTTAGTGAGTCGGTCAGTGAAAGCACAAAAGCCAATAATAAGAATCCGGTCAGGACTCAAGGAATCGGTATATTTTTTGCAGGAAACTCATTTTATAAAAAAATTTGTTGTCAGTTCTATTTTGTATTAAGAAATGCGCTTTTTCGGAGCAGTTTAAATAATTCGCATTTAAGAAATAGAAAAAGCAATCTTATTGAAAGGAAAGTAAACTTTGTCGTTTGGCGATAGATAAATATCCTGAAAACTTGATAGGGCCACAACAAAATGATAATATGCCTTTGTTTGCAACAACAGCGCCTTACATTGCTGGTCTGGTCTGGCCCATAGCAATTGGTAGTTATGGCGTCTTTCTAAAATATACTTGTATAAGACAACACGGTTTTCCAAGTTTTACTATTTCAAATTTAAACGGTGGAAAAATTGGATTCTTTAGAGCTTAATTTTGGAACAGAAAAACTTTGGTGAAATGACTAATAACTTTTTAAAACAATTGCAGTATCACTGAAACATTGAAATGTGTGTAATGACACATCCTTGTGGTGTACTGAGCTACAATAGACGAGAGGTATTGGCCTCTTCATGATAACAAAGATTATTAGATTAATGTTCCATATTATCTCAAGATTGTTGACCCTATGTTGCTGAATTTCGTCAGACAATTGAAAATTGTGGTCCAATATAGCGTTTACGTTTTGTACGAAGACCTTTAAAACGGAAGTTGACAAAGAATTATAGCCGAGTTATCTCTCGAAACTCACACGTTTTTCATTTTCCCCGAGGATGCTTATATCATACTAAACATACAGCAATCAACACTGGGGGGCAAGTGATAGAAATACTCTCGTTAGTATATTTAACTTGTTACTGTATCAAACTGAAATGTGTGCTATCGATATTTTGTCATAAACTTCTCGATTTTCAAATAAGAAAAAGCGCCGTTTATGTGAAATAAATCAATAAAGCACTCATGTATTTTGGCTGGCGCTCAGACGTGTCAGTAAAGAATAATTTTGACTTTATTTGTCTTTTAACGCGCAAAAGACCTCTGCTTCAAGGAAGTATCTATATCGATAAATATAATTAAGTCAGTCTGTATTATGGTTTAAATATTTTTCTAACCAAAACTAGAACGGTTTTTGTGTTCGAATACAAGTTCCAAAACGGAAACCGATGAGCCAGCAAATGACCTTTCTTGGGGCTTGATTTTCATAATGTTTTCGGTTTTTGCTCGGGAGTAACTGGGGTTTGTCAACGGAGAATTTTCTAGTAAAATAACAGCCTTAGTTACAAGGAAAATTAACCTTACCTTTTCCTCAGAAACTTGCTCACCACAACGTTCAACTCCAAGGCAGAGACTGCGATAGCTCGAGTTCAAATGTCGTCGGGCAAGATAATTATAAACATATATTTGGCCTTTCCACTAGTACTGTCAAGGAATTTATTAAATCTGCCAATTAACCTACCTTGTGGAGCTATGTCAGACTATTTAAAAACAAGTCATTCTCGCTGAAAAGCATGTAACGCAATTGTCACGAATACCAGCAATTGATGAATCCTGGAGATGATCTGTTGCTTTCTCATCTCTATATAATCTAACATTCCAAACTGCAAACTTACGCATCATGCTAGTTCACTTCCATCTTATCCTTAAATTGTGAGACATGAAAATAAAAAGCGAAATGCAAGAAGATATGGTGCAAATTCCAAATGATGAAATATTGTGTCACTGCTAGGCAATAACCCCGACTGCAAAAGGGCATCAAACTAAAACATTTTCATCCCTGACAATTTTCTGGTTTTCTTTAATCAACTCCATCAGGACAGCAAGTTATAGAATCCAAGTTGAAAGCATTTTAAAAATTAAACTTGATGCCTGACTAACATTTAATTTTTATTTACCGTACCACTCAGTAAATTTTGTTTCATAGTTTTTACAGTCAGAACAAATTCTTATCTTTAGTTGTCACACTTTCTACAGCTGAGAAAGAATTTGGAGCGCTTTAATTAATAGCGCTTAAAATCGTGTCATTGAGGCTTGTATAATGGCAAAATTTTTGTAAAGACAAATAAAAGAATCATTATTTTCTATATATACTAGTTCTAGATCTAAATGAAACAATGACATACAATATCGTACAACAACTTATCCTGTTTGCATGCCCGACGTTAGTAAGATAACTATCTACGACATTGTTTCGATGGTCTATCATGTAGCGGGCCAGACCTGCCTTCTTTAGGTTCTTATACATGCCATCTAAAAGTCAAACTGAAAGGTAAAATCCTCTCGAAAACAAAGATCGTCTTTTCCTTTGAACAATCTTACGATATCTGATTTAATTCAAAATGTTATTTTTATTATACTTTGAAATATGTCAGATTTATTAAGCAAATTTTCCGGTTACGCATGCTCAAAAGCTCCCTACAAAGTTACCATTTGCAAGGTCGACAGTTGAGTCTGAGATTGTCTGCCAAAGGGATCGATATTGATAATGCTTTTAGTAAGACAGATAGACAACATCACATCGGGTTAACATTTTTCTAGACGCAAATTCTAATGCATTACAGATTTTAGAACGAAGTCAAAAGCAAAAAGTTCCGCTCCATTATTTTAAGACCCTAAGTGTTGGTCCGTCCGGAAACCGAACCAAAGTCTCTCTTACGGTATACTAAATCCTTTACAAACATAATGGCCCGTGGAAACGTCGCTTATCTCCGGATAAAGTTATTAAGCGAATGAGAGTCTTTTACTCTCCTTGGACTGGACATTAATCCGTCACAGGTTACGGGACGTCCTTGCGGTTTTGAAGCTCCAACTACGCCGGCCAGGCCTGGAATGTTCTTAGCCTGTTCTTAATTTTTGAGGATTTTTCAACTTCACATCGTTTCGCTTATTTATTTTGAAAGTTTGCATTGCCAGAACACAAATAAAACTAACAAATAATATTTAAAAACACGGTACAACTGCTGAAAATTGAAAAAAAAATAGACCTGTTAGGGAAACCAAAGGGCTTATAGAAGATACAGATTTCATAAAGAAACATTGTAATAAACATCGGATGACGGATGGTGAATGAACTCGAAGTATTCTAAGTATTTTAATTTAAAGGGGGAAAAATACAAACATTAATTTAAACATAGCAATAACAGATTTATAGCTAAGCAGATTAATGACGAAGTCCAAAATTAACTTCAGTTAAGACTAATGTTTGAAGATTAGATTTGAACTGCATGGGGTTGGAGTGACAGCATTTTGGATTGGCAATATAAAAAGATTTGAAAAATTTAACACTTTGAAAACATAATGCTAACTGTATAAAATTGTATTTACAAACCCCCTTGCAGATAAAATTTTAGACAGTTGGCACTCTGAAAACATAATGCTACTGAACTGTTTAAAATTTCATCTGCAAGGGGGTTTGTAAAACGAATTGTATTGTCTGATATACGATAATTGTGAATGCTACTTGAAAATGAAAATAATCCTTTAACAACATCTTGAAGTAGCCTTTCTTGAACAAAAATGTAATCTTTCCTATTAATATTTCTAATTATAATTGATATGTAAATTGTTGAGATTAGGAGTTTTCAAAGGCTTAAATATAGTTATAAAAACAATTTAAGTTGGACATTGTTGAAAAATAGATAAAATAACTGACGTTTCGGAAGTTACAGGGCTGTGCATAGCGCGCGGGATGGGAAGGGGCATGGGGTAGGAGTCAGGGATGCCCCCTCCAGGAAAAATAAACAATAATTTATTCCATAATGATAAATTATGACAATTTAAAACAAAAAGCATCAGAATGGTTTATTTCCTTAACGGCTTTAGAGGCAACCTTCAGTGTAGGTGTGAAAACAAAACACCCAGCTAGAAACTCTACCTGTATTTGGGAGATCCCTGTAAAGGTACGGTGTGCCGAGCTTGCCCCCGCAGACAAAAAATCCTAAGTACGACCCTGCGCCATTCCTTTGTCGGAGTGAAGATAAAAAGTATGAGTATAGAAAAGGAATCAGTATATATAGAATATGGTGTGTGGACTAAACAACAAAATGTGTGAAAGAAGAAAGGAAAGACAAAGAAGACGGGAAGTTCGTAGAAGAAAGTGAAAGGAAGGGGATAAATTACCATT